>JAQIWI010000189.1:0-53931 GCA_034698825.1 Deuterosminthurus bicinctus | reverse complement strand
ATAAAGCATGTAAACAGCCGTCTCTTTCTTAACGTTGGGCGTGCACGCAAGGGTTTTCTGCGAGTCATCGTTGTCGTGCCATTGTACACCGTTTTTGTGGGCAACGGACGAAAGTGCGCGTAGAATTTGAGATGCCCTTTGTCACGTGCCTTGAAATGTTTTACAAGAAAATACCCGAAGTTAGAAACCTCATTGCTTGGGCCCTAATACACTGCTGTGATGGACTGAGAAACTGAGGTGCTACTTACCACCCACGGAGTGAGAAGGCAGTTGCATTCCATTATTTCCCGTGAACATCCACAATACCTAGTGGACCAGTTGCTATTCTTATTCTCTACACTCAGCGTCGTCCAGTCGTGAAACCACGCAGGGGACGACTTGAGTCTGTCTCTCGCAAACACCCACACGAAGGTAGGTTATATAGAGAGACAACGGAGAGAAAGAGTTTAGAGAGAAGAAGAAAAGTTTGTTTAGAAAATCCTAATGGCGACCAAGGACACATAATATAAAGCAATGTATTTTAGTAGGCTAAGATTTTTCCTACTCCTCTCGTACCACTTGAGAAGGATGAAGCACCCAAGAGAGCTAGGGGATTTGCCAAGTTTACAAACCACGCATATCCTTAGAGTATTTTCAAACCTCTCTCTCGTCTATTTTTCTCAGTACACACTGTCTTAAACACACACTCTCATTCTTTCGTTTCCAGAGTTTTTGCGAGACTTTTTGCCGATTTTTACCTGTCTATTGAGGACAGAAAGAAATCCAGTACAATTTCTAAACATACTCCTTCATGCAAGAGTCTTGTTGGACGAAACTTGGAAGCCATGCGACTGCCGAAGGACACGAAAAGACATTTATGTCGCATCTTTGAGGACATTCTTTCCTTATTGCATCTCTTGGCATCATGACAATCATTGTGAAATTTTCCGCTGCATCCAGCCAAGGTGCGCTTTCCCTGTTCCATCCAATGACAGATGAACATATTGGTGACCTTGAATTATGGACATGTGCATTGTATTCGACACACGCGCTGGGACAGGACGATATAGCTTGCAAGTTTTCGTATTGGAAAATCCAACGTGCTCCTGGCGCATGCTGCACGGCATTCTTATCAGGACACTGAGGTAATCCAGGGGTAACCAATATCGGAGGATGTACCTCACATGAACCTTTTCAGGCATACACATTTAACTGAATCGTTTGATTCCAAGATACATATAATGATTAACTATTTCTACGTCTGTCCTTTATAGGATATAGTTTACCAGCCCGTCTGTACTTAATGTCCGTAGCTTTTCCTAGATTCACCTGTCACTCTTTGAGGTCAAAGTTTTTCTTAAGCGCATTTGTTTGAGCTTGCAATTGAACCCTACCCTCGGCCAAAGTGATGTTATTGTCCGCTTCCGCTAACATTTGCATGTGAACAGAGTTGTGGCCACCTAAGGACGCTGTCAATGTCGGTGACAAACAGAAAAAATAGCATAGGGCTCAGTATATAATCTAAAACAACATCCACAGTGGTGGAGAGAGAGTCGACGGTACCCCCTTACGCCGTGGGGGGGGGCGGGACGGAAGCTACAGTGTCTTCAATCGCGGAACTTTTTTCAAATATTCAAACAGTTTCTCGCAACCACCGCTGGGATACTTTTTAGCGCCATGTCGCTCAGAGAAGAAGTAAGCCTGCTGCCGCACCACACGAGGAGTTGATAGTTACATTTTTAATACAAAATCCATATGGTAGATCGTGTACTACGACCAGAGCCTTACCTCTCCCCCAAAACCGAAGTTTTTTCCCAAAAATTTTGGACCGACGCCGTTCCCCCATTACGCACCCCAAACTATTCAAATCCAAAAAAGGACGCCCCCCCCCCGAGATCTCCGCTTTCACCTGACATCAACATCGTTTTCCTGGACCCCTCCTGGACAGCCCAGGGTCTCTTGACATGAACACACCAAAATCATCCCAAATCACGACCTTGGCTTGATAATAAGTCGTCGGTAATAGCATTACCGTCGACTAGGCATGATTAAAGTTATTGTTTTAAGCGCGCAAATTGCGAACAAACTTTCTGGAAAATAAAATTGGACCATCAGCGGAAGCGTGTGTCTATATGCAAATCAGAGGGTCTAGGTTTCGCGCGTGGTTGAGGAGGTAGGCCCGTGCAGACGCTCGGTTAGGCACTTACGGGCCTCATTTTTGGAGTTTTTGAGTTATTTGTTTGAGTTGTTGTGCCTTTTTTACAACTCAGAAAAATGAACTTGAATTGAGAAAGTTATGGCCCCTAGCTCATGAGTTGAGTTAGAGTTTCGCTTTGATAGCTCATTTATCGCGACATTTTTGAAAATTTGCGCCAAATTACAATGTAAAAGGCGCGGGGATATCCTTGAAATTCAAAATTTGAACGACTTGAGCTTGAGTTTAGCTTGAGTTAACTTAACTCAACTCATGGAGTTGAGTTTGAGTTGGCCAACGCGAGCTCCCGTGAGTAGGAGTTGCGGGATTTACAATTACAACTCCATGAGTTGAGTTTGAGTTTGATAAAAATGCCCATAAGAGCGGTTAGGTAAGAGTCAACCAGTTAGGAACAAGTATCCCTCAGGTTGTTGTTAAACCCACTTGCTTTATTTCCCTCGTCAAAAATGTTACCATTACCGGAGAATTAACCTGCTTTTCTGTAGCTACATTGCCCCCAACTTGGGAGGTATATCACATCCTTATGATTTCTGTTTTCGTTTCGTCACAATTGGGCGTTGGCAGAGGCGGCAGAACGTCATATACCGTGCGTATGACATGCGTATGACAGAAGGTCAAATTTTGGGATTTTCAGTAAGTCCGTAATGTCAATTCATGCGTATGACATGTCATACTTGTCATACGCCGTTCCGCCGCCACTGGGCGTTGGAGTTAGCCTTCGTTCCAGTTATTGTGACGTTACGTCACACGGCAGTGCTTAGTAAGCGATTATGCAGGACTTTGAGTACTTCACTCTATGATACTATGATGAGTAGCTAGCTCCCTTCGAACAGCTATTGTCACAATGAGTAATACACATCCCTGTATTAACGATGTTATGGCGACTTCCTTTCCTGTGTCGTACACAAGGAAATGAGATCTCCTGAGTAATTTATCGTGCATTGAGTCCCTAGCATTTCTCATCTCTCTCTCTCTCTCATCAACTCACCTCTACCATAATCTTATAATCTATACCCCGTAATCATGTTTGTAGATCACAATTCAGGACACTAGCACCAGCACAACAATTTACAATTCCAGCAAGCTTTGGAATTCAATATTCCGAATAAGGTCTCTCACAATACTTGCAAAACTGTAGCCTCTTTTTACCCCAAGATGGTAAACTGAAGATACACTGGAGTTCTGTATGTTAAAATGCGGATGTAAGTAAGCATTTAGTAAATTTATTTGACTGAACGGACGCCATTATTTTTTCACTAATCATGGAACTAAATGTACGCAGCGTGTGCTTTTCTGGTGGAATGAACAAGCCACCTGTCCATTTGCTGACCAGTCACAGCTCGTTTCAAGTCAGTTGTTTGTGCCGTCTTTCACGTATTGTACCCATCACATTAGCACAAGCTGGATAAAGCGATTCTATTTGGGCCATAAAATCTGTGGGATTCCCTTCATGCATTTGAACTGGATAACTAATTTATGAGCATCATGTCATTCCTCCTGTCATGCTTGGGTACTACATGAGGCTCATTCTGCCACAAAACTGAGCGAGTGCATCTGTCATATATTGGAGCTGTAGGAGCAAGTCAATGGTAATTAATAAAACAGAGATTCTCTCATCCGCAAACACAGCAGCGAGATCCATTTAAACATTGTATGCTCATGATTCGGCTGACCTCAAGTTTATGAAAGCCATCAAGAGCCCTATGCTTCTTGGTAATGTACAACTGGGTGGATATTCCGATACGAATTTGAATGACCATTTGGAACATCCGGCTCAAGTGTTATCTAACAAATATGGCTTGTATGAATAGCGTAAATGACCTCGTTAATGTTGTGCATGAGATATCCAGTACTACTGCTTTTCTGTCTGGCAATCATATGCGGACTAACAAAGCCAGAGTGGAACAGGTTTCACTCCGTGCTTTTGCTGTACAAGAGGAAGTAGGAGGTAAAGTCAAGAGTAGATTGTTGCTGAAAGCCTGCTGAGTGAGACTATAATGCGGGTGGGCGAAGTGTTATGCTTGCATGTGCCAAGAAAAATTTGGTCATTGAGTGGCTTGGCATGGTTGATGTACATGAGCGAGTAGCACGCAAAACTTGAAGTAGATGACAAGTGATGGAGAAACTTGTTATTGTTGAATTCCACTCTGACCAACAATTTCTAGCACGTTGACACTTTTGGAAATAATTCAATTGCACAGCAGTGGTGCTTTATCATTTGACGTTCAATCTCCTCCATGATCATATTTGTCACGCTGCTCTGTTGTTGGCAGCAAATAATTCTAATGCGTATTTTTATGACTCCAAATTGATGTTCTTGGACGTTGAATGAAAACTAACAATAGCCTCGCCGGATTTCAATTACCACGTTTACAAACCTTACCCTGCTGAGCATACGAGCATGGCTTTACTTTCAAGCAATCTATGCTTGTGCTTGTACGTAAAGGTTGATTGAAACTTATCAGCTGGAAAGTTCTAAAACACAAAAAAACAACTTGATTCATTAATCATGAATGTGAGACCTGCTTCACCTTCTTCCTTGTGCTTTACGCAAGTGGCACCCTCCGATTGGCCATGGACAAAGCACATAAATTTGCACGCATGCCATCAGCATGTCACTTAGTTCCCACCAAGTCAGTCAGACCTTTCGTTGATAAAAAATTTAAGTCTTACCTCAAACTACTACGCACACTTCTGGGATGAAGACTTCTCACCGTCCCTATAGTACAACTAATAGGTAGAAAATCAAAGGCTGTTAGGCCATGATTTAACCTTTTGGGATTTTGCTCGGTGAACATGAGATTTTGGGCAGAAAGGGGTGCTTAGAGAAAAACGCCACTGGTTAAAGAGATGTAATGTACTTCCGCTTCTCGGCATCAATGTGGTCATTACAGACGTAAGGCGTTCTACGCATGTAATACATGGGCCATAAGCTAGTTGTGTAGTTTTGCATGATTAACACGAAATCAGTTTTGACTGCCGTCATTTACTTAATTAGTTTTCTCCTGGGTTCGTATCATCCTGCAGACCATCGCTATTGTTTCTGCTACAAACTACATACAGTCCTCCTTACTAGCTATTTGTGCAGCCAACAGCATGACTCATGGAATTTCATATCCAAACCTAACTTAGTTTCCCTTTCCAACGGGCCAGATTACAGGGAATGCTTCCACTTGCATCTAAATTATTGTTTACTAGCTTATGAAGAAATAAATGATTAATTTCCCTTACCATCCTGATTGCTTTCTCCCTGAATTTTTCTCATAATCAGAGCAGCTGCAGCGGGAGCACGAGCTTCCTTATCTGACAAGCCTTGCTCTTAAGTTTGCATTTGAGTGTCCAGAAGCAGGCGCCGGAGATCACATAGTGTAAGTCTTACATGCACGTAGTAAAGCGATCTTTGGTATAAACATGAAAAAATGGATTAGATCGCGTCGTGGTTTGAACAAGCCGGAGACACCGAGGAATCCAATCGCATGAGAATAGCCACGGAGTGCAATAAATTTATTTTGGGAAACACAGTGTGGATATTTTATGAGCTCATTTAATTTTAACGATGGTTAATCGAAAAAAAGTTGAGATAAAATAAATGAGTTCCGCACAGAGAAGAAGACTAGGCCAACTGCTTCATTTTTTCTCCATGTATTCTTGCCCTTCTCTTCTACCTCCCTATACGACAGCAGGAAATGCGCTGGTTTCCGACCCTAAAAGAAAAATGAGCGCGGGAAGATACGAGAATGCTTAATTTTACTATGCAAATTCAGCCATCTAGGTGTAAAAGAAAGCGAAAGTGATAGGGGAAAGTGGTGGACTTATCAGAGAAACATATTCCAGCTGCTGAGAGAGAGAGAGAAGGCACGGAAGTGAAAATTTTCCTTCCACATAATTACATCGCAAGGATAAGAGGGAAGTTTTTGAGCTAAAGATTGGAACTTGGTAGGACATTGAACACGACACAAACACATACATGTCTTACGCACTCTTATGTATACACACATTAGCCGACCATTCGAGTGTGACTTCTTTATCGCAGCGGGCCACAATATATCATGACAATGCAGATTGCGCTCGACAATATTTAATTTAAAGTGAAAGAGGGAGGGAGCTGGAATGCTGCTGTCTGTGGGATAGGAAAGTAAATGCCAAAGAGGAAGTCCCGCTTCCTCTTCCATGTATTCTCTCCTATTAATGGCATCTTAATGGCTGAGCTATACTATTCACCAACATGGTTCCTACGTGCTACCAGCTGTCACACTGTGACGGAATAGTTTTCATCCCCTAGCACAAGAGAAATTAGGCAATTTAGTCCCTTGAGTGTAGTCATGATGGTGTACCTTTGTGCTTGTTCAAAGTGATGGAGAGATGAAGGATAATCATATTGGATCCTTACGAACGTTGCTGACTCCTTAATTGCTTCTCCGTTTGTGGTGTCCATAGGTTCGTATGCTCAGAACGTAAATATACTTTTCACCGGATCTCTCTCTCACTTGGGTGAAGGCGCGTAGCAAAATCCGCTTATTATGAAAGCTCTTCCGCCTCCTCATCCTCTTATCCCATTAGAGGCCACAAATGCTGCTTCCAAGCTGTTCACCATTTTAGCAAAAACTTGATCTCCGTCTGTAGATCCTTAACCTTTCGATATAAACTAGATTTCTCCGCTACAAACGGATTCTCGTTAGTAATTAGTGTTATGATCATAAAATATGATTAAATGTTGTTCTCTATTGCAGTTGCATGCTCTACGGTGACCATCAACAAATGTCAAGCTGCGCTACGGACACTACAAGCGTTTCCATATTTCTCTCCCATTTGCTTGTGCCCAACGCCAACGTCGGATCCAGCGTGTAGCACATTCCGTGATTACTTATTCGACCATCCCTGCAATACCGCTAAGGAGAAAGGTACGATTAAAATGTCCATATTTTAGCATTACCAAGCACACGGGATACATCAGTACACTAAGGTGAACTGTGAGTATGGGACCAATAGACGGCAATAACATGGTGTATCCTCAGCCCTGACGACGACATGTATTCCCAAAATGTCCCAATATCTGTCCCATATGATTCATGGTGAGCGGGTGCATGACCAAAGAACCGCCTATAAGCTTTCATCATTGAAATTATGGCCGAGTTAAATTGCATGCATATAAATCTTACTGTCAGTGTTGAGACCTCATCTTGAACATGATTGTGAATACTTGACTCTTGGTCTGGATGTGTACCGAAGGTACTACAACCAGACGCACGACGTAATTCGCTTTGTATAAAACTCAACCGCCATCCCGCCAACCAACCGTTTCTCTCTCTCTCCTTTTCATAATATGACTCTGCTCTTCGTGGTTTATCCAATCCATCTTCGACTATCCCACGTGGAGGGGAGAGCGCTGTAGACGTCAGTATACTCCTATTGTACTCGACCTTTTCCCGCTCCATACACTTTCTCTCTGTCATTCTCCTCCTCTTCCTCTACGGCTGTCCTTCCGTTTCCCTTTCTTTATTCGTAGATACATTCCCGCTTCACATGCCTCCATGAACGCGGTTTTTGGTCGTAGCAAAGATAATCTTGTAATATTTTCTCATCATACAAAAAAGGGCCAGAGTCCATAGAGACACAACTATTACAGTTTTCTTTCTACATGACGCCCTCCATAAGTATAGTAATGCTATTGCCTCTGTCACAGTCTTATGAAATACTCTCTCCCTCTTTGCACATTGACCATTGAGGCTCATGTAAAACTTGGAATGCTTTCCACAGAGAAAGATCCGTATCCTGTGGACGCCCTTCCGACGTGCGATCATGCTCTGGACGTCTGCAAGAAACAACCCAAGTGCATTCAATTGTATAAAGACTTTAAAAATCATTGTAGAGCCAGCGATAACCATTGCAAGATGGAGGACGGGTGAGCGGATTTTCCTTCAGTCAATATATCTTCGAACATGAGTTGAAATAATTGTGATGATGTCGATGTCACTTTTTCCACGTGGTTCTGCTTTAAAATGAAGGAAATTGCTGACACTCCCAGCTCCTAGAAGAAAATTAGACAATTTAATTAGCTAACGTACGTGCTCTGTGCAGCTGACGTCTACACGAATATTTATCCCTTGAACGTTAACTGTCATCTCAACTGCCATAATTGAAGTGCAAGCGACTTGTGATTTGTTAATTATTCATAGACCGAGTCGTCCACGGGAGTGACGGAGCTTGATTGATATGTAGTCGTATGGAAGAAGGATTATACGGTGGGACTGGTAGCTGAAGAGTAGTGTCACATCAATTGATTTTCCCCTTGCACAAAAAAGAGCATGGGAGTGTAAGCCTGTCATGCTAACAGGATTTTCTATCCTACCTCAATTTATATGAGGTATCAGTCATCGACGATGGCTCTAACGTAGTCCTATCAATTTTTAATAAATGCGGCGAAAATTCCCTAACTCCTCTATGTTTAGCCATAAATTGGGTCATTCAGGTGTTTCACATTAACATATGAGGGAGACGTATTTAATGAAAGAATGAGATTTTTCAGTGGGTTTCTACTTTGACCTCTTGTGGGCCTTAACAGCTGGAGATTTTAGTTGACATGACCTGTTTAAACTTTACAGAGAGTTGTGTCATGATGCTTGGAGTCGACTGAGATTTACTCCCATGTTCGGCTGCATTTGTCCGAACAATAACCAAAGGTGCGATGGGATATTCTTCCATGTGAACAGCAATCCATGCGTTGGTACGTTCTTTTTTATCGCTCTCTCCGTCCCCTAACTTCATTCTTTGTCCTGATGATAATTATTACAGTTGATACGTGGATCTATACGTTATGTTGATGTATATATACTCGATATATACTATGTATATATATATATATATACTCGAGTCTGTCAAAGTTATTATAATTAATGCTTCCACTACTCACTTCTATGGGGATCATGATCACCGACGCACAAGTCAACCGAATGGAAGCACCTGGGATGCCACGCACTTGTATCATCTATACTTACTCACGCCTCTATGCACACACACGCCTATGCTAGCACGTTTATTTTTCAATGCCAAAATCACAATACTATGCGCATAGTATATGCAATATTTTCTATGTCATAGCACAGATGCAATTCTATTTCGTTTGAAATGATTTTATTTCTTATTACTTTACGTTTGTCTATGTGTCACTCTCACCTTGCATTTCCGCTTTGTTTGTTTACTGTGTTTGCCTACAGGGCCGTCCTATGATTTCTCTGGCACGAAATCAGCACTGTATTCCTTAGAAGGGCACAAGGACACGGGATTTTCCCACTATTCCTTCTCCCCCGTGTCTCTCTTCCCTAAACCCCGCACGCACCATCACTATCAGCACCAGCACCACTACGACTTGGATGGGAATAGCATTGTTCCCGCCGCTCGCACCGACAGTCATCTCTATGTAGATGAGTCTTCCTTTTCCACGCCAGTTTCTTACCGCGGCTACCCTTCAGCCCCAGAATCACCGCATCACTCTGGCTCAATTACAGTTCAAGTCATCTCGTCTGCACATTCACCTGACCATGACATTGAGTCTCAGCTTGAGACACCACTGCTGGGATCCGCTGCAGAGAGGGGACTTAATAGGCCTCCGCCGTTTGTTCCCAACTACTTGACACCGACGAAGTCTGGGCACTCTGGTCATCCGCAGGGTCCTCCTTCGTCTCAGCATCAGCCTGGACATTCCAGGGGCATCACTACAATCTCCAGTGTTAGATCCTACGGTAATAATAACTCAAGATTACATGGTGGTTAAAGCCATATTGGAACAGGCCATCTGATTACGAGTCAAATTGACTTAAGCTCACTTCAATGTCGATTTCATTGATACTGACAATCATAAGAATTTCTTGAACGATTTTTATTTTAGAAGTAAAGAGGAAAGTTAGAAAGGAGAGTGTAAAAGTATGTGAGAACTTGGGGGGAGGGGCATGCGGTCCCGGAGAGTGTTTGATTTAGATTTGCTGACATACTATATATATACATACGTTCCAATGTGACTTTCAAACCCATCTAAGCTCATTTATGTACCTAATGTTAGGTAATTTTAGTCAGTGCATGTTACAAGTTTGTCTTTACATTTCCAGGGAGCGAAAGAGGCTCGTTGAGAATTTCTCTACATACCACGTGCTATTCGTCCCTGCAAAATTGTCTTCGGAATCCATCCTGCTCCACCCTACTTCAGGCTGTGCTTTACTGGTGCGACAATAGCCGCTGTCGTCAGGATACCTGTATGTTAGCACTTCAAGGTTTCTATCGCCAAGTAGAGACCAAATGGGCTTTGGAGGTAGCCTTTTGTCTGTGCAAGTAAGCCCAACATCATATCCTTTATCTAAATTTACAACAAAGCTCACTTTCATGGCTCAATAATCCACACACATTTACATCCGCACGCATCGAGACGTAATACACATCCAGACAACAATCAGATCAATTTTCCAAATAAATTTCCCTAGGAAAATTTGACCCATGATTTATTCCGTATTCCACTGATTGAAGAAGAAAGAACCAGTTGTTTCTTTCTCTGTATCTTCCATCCCAACCGCAAGCGAAAAAAAAACTAGAGATGGTCTGCTTGGGAAATGTAGAGCGGCCGGCTGTTTTTTATGCAGCTAACTGCATATCAAGTCAGTAGGAAACAAGATTTATGTCAAGGAGCAGTAGTAGCTGAACGTTGAAGAACAACAACGTTTTGAACACATGGCTTAGTCCAACAACAAATACAGTCACATGATCTTTCTTAGCGGAAGGCAGCAAGAAGGAAAGCCGGCTACAGTTCTACAGGACTTATATGTTTACATAGGAACGATGATGTTGAGATAAGGTAGTAGGGAGAGGTACGAGTAATAGTACACACAGATACAGGAGCACTGGCTGTGTCAACGCTGAGCACAAAGACGTTTATTCCCCATTCTAATTTATTGCTTGGACGTTGACACCGTATTGGTAGGGTACAGGTGTGGCTTTCACTTTTTAATTCCTTACCATCTACTTTTCATGCCAGGCTGAAGGTTTTCCTAATTAGGTCTACAATACTTTTTCTTCACTGTCTACCCGACTGAGTGGAGCTCAAACTTTAGTCCTGCTATCTTCTTCCACATAATCTCTTTAATTTAAAGGGTATGTATGGACCAAGATGAGCTGAGAAAATAGGACATCGGACATATTGGAAGAAAATATGAGCGAGAGGGAAGGAAAAATGACTGTCAAATTAAGCGAAGTTGCTACTACTGCTGCTGCTACTACTGCGATGAAAAATCCACTAGATAGTTTTTCACAAACTTTTACACAACCAAAGATAAAGTTGAACATGATGATGGCATAGTGATTGAAGAGGAGCTTATTCGGAATCTGTGGCAAGGAGATGCTTTGGCTGGCTGAGTCGAGTGGATACTTGAGATGTCAAGACGAGAGATGATGAATTTCTGATCGGAGTGGGGAATATTACAGTATACTGCGTGCATACATGGTGTACATCTGCCAATGGAATTCATGCACGCTTTCCACTCACTCACCCACTCTCTCTCTAAAAACAAGACAATGGAAAAGGACATGGACAAGGAGACTGTTCTAATAGCTCTCCAGGCACCCATACTAATACAATCAAGAGTTCTTCTCCTTCCCCATCGACATTTAGAGCATCTTGCCATTGAAGCCGTATGTAGCAAGCTCTCACTAAGCTATCTCTCATAGTACTGCTACCCAAACCCCAGGGATGTTATTTAGCCTTCATACAGACACACGGGGAGCCATTGCACGCACAAACACACATTATATCTTTTCCTTCTCAAATATACTGGACACCTCTCTTTCTCATGCTCATCCCTTCAGCCAGTTGTTGTGGGCCAAAAGGCTCAAATTGTAACAGATAACACTACACGGTAGAAATCATCAATTTACCTCTAGCTACATACCAAAAAACCTGTAAAATATCTTACGACTCTAAAAGCATCTGAACATAACTGGGAACTCATCCAATTTACTTGTTACTCTCTCTTACATTCAGCTACATGGGTATGGAAACATTGAGCTAATAATGTTGTAAGGACAGACGAGGCTTTTAGTTGTAAAGCATGTTGGGCATTTTTGCCCGCCAGTTATATTTAATATGCCACTTATTTTAACACCACATATATAAAATTAAACTGCATAAAAGTAAACAACAGAATGGTTCAATTGCACAGCAGTTTCCTATGATAGCGCTGTGTGTAATTAATAATAATTGAATGAAGAATGGCGAGTACCCCTATGGACTCTATGTTCTTAGTATTTACTATGATGATATCTATGCATTGACTCTTCGGCCTTATGCCGAATTCAAAGTCATCACTTACTGAAAACTTTCTGTAAGAAAAACGCGCGTTAAACATGATTTTGAATTCATAGTTGCCGCAGTAACGCGCACTTTGCACGCGCTTCACTTCAGTTTCACTTCCCTAACACTTCACTTTACTGCATCAATTCGAACTTTAAATTAGGCATTACTTGTACGATTTGGTACGAAGTAGTACGTAGGTGCATGTGGACCGAAAAATACAAAAGTAATTATTATAATGATAAAATGCGTAAATTTGAGAGGAGAAATCTGTATGTTACTTGAAGGTGAATTACGGGAAATCGTAGTGTCTAAAGGAATAAATTTACGGCTTTAGTCGGCCTCGTCACTTCGGAATGCCTTTTCATGTGCGAGATTTACTCCAAGCTTTGAAAAAGTGCGCTGAAACATTCAAACTGGAGTTAGGAAAAAATAAAAACTTTCTCCGTGTTTCTCTTGTGCTACAGGCACTTCTTTGAATATGTTCGGTCGTGTCTCATGCGCTTTCTGCTCCTTGCTCATCATTACTGTAGAGAACGCAGCAATACACGCGAATAAGAAAGAGCAGTGGAGTGTAGCATCAACTTAATTTCATGTTTTTTAGCTGCCAATGGGAAAAATGTATGAGGTATGCAGTAGACCAAGAGAAACATCCAGACAGGCCCTCTCTATCCGTTTGCTCATCATGTTAAATTTTATTCCTGCGCTTCTAGATGAAAAGTAGGCTTGGATTCACCCTGAAAAATCGTACATGTCCGTCCGTTTCTATTATTATCATGAGCAGGTTATGCTATACAGCAGCAGTAGGACGAACGCTTCCGTTTCTGTCGCTCTAAATGCTACAATCTTTTTTCATCTACTTTACATTTCAACCTGGAGTATTTATGCACTGGAGGCTGAAAAATACGACGTTATTAAATCAACTTGACTCGCCACACATAAATCATTTGCGAGACATCTCCGAAATAACATATCCGTGCGTTCCCATCTCCCTTTTACATTTCTTAGTCTCATGGAGCTAGTTGTCACAATAATGCCTCCAATTACAGATGAAGAGTAAATGCATTATTACTGCTCATAATATCCTTTGTGATTACACACACATTCCATTCAGATTTTACTACCTTTCAGACATATCGGACAAATAGCTAAAGTAAAACACTGATGTCTTGTTTTTTAGAAAAACGGAGAATCGTAATGATCAGTGCCTACTGGCACAACAACAGCTGCATCCCGTCTGTGCTCAAAGGAGTGACCAAGGTGCGAATCCTCCATCTTGCCATTATTTAGCAGAGGAATGCCGATCTCAGCCTGATTGCAAGTAAGTACAACCTAAGCATGGCATCGCGTGGCTTAAGCATTACATGTAATTTTTATTTTTTAAGGGCGCGCCTGGAGCACTTTGAGCAAGCTTGTGCAGTTGACAGTGTGACACGGAAGTGTGCTGGCCCATCTTCAGAGTGTCGACTGGCTATTTTAGGTATTTTAGGTACGAAGCTAAGAACCACATGCGCTTGTAATGGAACTGATGTAACCCATGTCTACGACTGCCTTGGCTGGCAACGGATCTTGTGGTTCAATCCCTGTGTCGGTAAGTGAGAATTTCCTAAGGTCATCATAGATACACTAAAACTCTTATTTTCATCACAAGTTAAAGCAGCTCCAGCTTCTGATATGATTACAAGCATTTAGAAAACGATGAGAGAGAATGAAGGAGGGTGGAAGGTGAAATGTAAAAAGTTGGAGTTTAACTTTGTAAGAGAGGAAGAAAAAAAGAAAGGCGAAGAAAGTTCTTTGCGTTGAGATTAGATATCGAGCATGTTTGTGTGTGGTAGAACTGGTGACTGGCTGGCTTGGGAAACTGCTAATGTGAATAACATGCTACTCGGTCATTGGGAAGTTTCATTCAGACTTCTATCATTATGATGTACAAACTGATGAATACGCTGAGGTACGTACGTGATTGCAAGTTGACGGACAAAATGAGAAGTTTATTGCAGTCATTCACGAAAATATTGGTAGTAGTCCGAATGGCACATGGGGCTTCCCTCCAGGCTGTCACCGTTGTAAGCAGGTGGATGCGTGTCTCTTTATGTGAGTGCGAGAGAAAGGTAATTCAAATAGTGCACAGGGCTCATTCCGAGGCGGTAAGGTATAAGTAGTGTCAGTTAGTGCCATACTATAAAAACTAACTGTATATATATATATCTACCTTGCAGATCGTAGAAAAGTATAGGTGAGTGTAATTCCATTAAGGTTGTTCTAGAAGTAGCAGCAGGAAGAAACAACTGCCCGCTGTATTCTTTCCCTCCAATAGCCTCTCAAGTGACTCCATGTGTGAACGTATTTGAGAAATTGGGCTCTATTTGGGAAAGTGTGGAACTATCATTATTGACTGCGAATAATTTAGCATTACTGCCTTCTATAGCTGACCCTTAAATGATAATGGCATGCGGTGGTGTAGGAATGATGATGTTAATGACACAATGTTCTAATTGGATATGCACAGTGGACACACAAAAGGACTACATTCGTCAGCGGGCGGCCACGACTGTTTCCTCAACGCCGCGCTCAACCTCAACGGCAGGAGCGGCAGCCATAGGAGCAGGTCATGCTTCCACGGAATTCGCAACAACATCGACGGAGACAGTGACAGGCATGGATATTGTCAGTACAAGTTTCGTAAACTCCTACCACTCGACGGAAGGAACCACTTCCCGCACTCAAGGTGTGACCAATCTAGATTACAGCACAGCCAGTTCAACATCAAGGGGAACTACAGCCACAGAGGATTTCACTACGCTAAGTACTACCACCTCTCGCCCCATGATCACCACCACAACAGCACCTCCAAGTGAGTCCACATGCTCTCAAACTACCTTCACATTATAATAGATTTCTCATTTATGTGCGCGTCTACTGGTTACTTGTAATAGGCATATGTGTCTGTGTGTATGCCAATGCCAACACAGCATGTACTAGACATTAAAGAGTGTAAATGGCATGCACATACATGCCTACTATAATTGCTTGCCCCCTACCATTTCTGTTTACAGCTAATAAGCTCCTCTGTGTTGGTCGTGGAGGGAAGGCCTGAAAGAAAGTCTATGCCTCACACCGTCGTCAGCCACCACTACTTCTGCTCACAAACAAGCCTTGAATACAGTTTCATGACGACCATTTGCATGATGTTTATGAACTCGGCAGACGATATAGTTTCTCATTATTATTATTATTACTACTACTATACTGCCAAATTCAGTATCAGTTTCTTTGGAGCAACCAGCGTACTTGCCTTTTCCGTAAAGAATAGCCATATAATTATTAACATGAGACTTGGAGAGGAAGACGGCGAAAAACTCATGTAGTCGACCAGGTTACAACTAACGTTTCCCCCTCATCGTACAACCGTTTATATGAACCCACGTGATTTTCCCCTCAGTTAGTTCCCCTGTCTCTGCTATACTGATTCTTTTAAACAAGCTCTATGATTAATGACACAATGTTATAAAGTATTTTTATAAAATCCTGTGGTGGTGGCGGCGACGGTAGTGGCCGTGGAGTTCATCACACTGGACTCTTTATTGGCCCACTCTTTTCGTCGGTGATTTATTTCCTCTGACATGCCATGCTTTAGAAGATGAACTAGCGGTCAAAACAATGTGACAGGTGTTGTTTCCAAGCTGAAAAAAATCTGCAATGAGAGTGAAAAATCGCGCTCAGTCCCTCTAAATAGTGATGGTCATTCCGCTGGCACACATACACAATCACGTATGCATCGAAAAATGGAATGTTGTTACGACTATGTGCACGATTTTACAGGATATTGCGTGATAAGGCGTCCCAACCAAAGAGATCAAAAGATTATTGAGGGCACGTCGAAACGAGTAAGCTCTTTTTGTTTTTCCACTGTTAAGAGTAAGAAGAATGCATTCAGCTGACTGGTAACTAAATTTCACTTAAACTTACTTTCCCTCTTTGACGAGGCTACGACGGGAAAAGTGAGGGAAAGAAGGAGGAAAGGGGGAGACCTTGTGTGGTCTTTAGTGCCATGTAAAATGGAACGTTATTGTATGGTATCCACAAGTTACCTCCTTCGAGCCACATACATAGCACACAGTAAAAACTACACGTCAGCTACCTCTAGTCCTAATGTGTGCGCCAGAGTGTGGTATTGATCCAACAATTTTCAAATTCCCGCCACCTCTTGCCACGCTTCATCACTCATACATACATCTTGCGAAGAGCTTAAGCACGTTCCTCTCCCACTCATTTTCTTCCCAGCGCAGAGAAAAAAGTAAAATGGATACGAAGAAGCGTATGCAACTGAACGTGCTCACGGTGGGATGAATACAAGGAGCATTTATTTGTGCCGGAGCGAGGGCTTAGAAATACTGACCTTGAATAAGTGCCGTGCCTCGCAGTTTTGACACTTGAAAATGGTTCCCATCAGCGAGGGCTGTAAAGTAATTCATAAGCTGAAGAAGAAGGTCTCAGGGTCAATCAAACTTATTGGTCTCGGAAGGACTGGATGATACTTGAGTACTCTGAGCTCCGAGCTTCTTTTTACATCGAAGTATGCAGCTGTCGGCCTTGGAAAGTGAACTGATATTTTGACATGGAGTAAGACATAAGCCAACTCACAAAAAACATACACATGTGCTCCGCTTCCATGAAGAAAGCAAAGTAGGCGTATATATATATTGCATCAAGGTGTCCCGAGAGTAATAATTGCGTAAGCTATATCTCTTCATTGCCTCCAGGATCCCACGTGCACTTTTTTCTCTTAATGCTGGTCCAGGGGAGAAAGATGCTGAAGGTAGACGATGAGAGAGAGAGAGTGAAGCTGAGGGAAAACTTAAGAAAGAGAGAAAAGGTGGAGACAATGATGATAAAGCCTTTCCTTGGAATTCAATAATTTGAACGTTGAAGACTGGTTCTAGAATTGCCCATGTTCAGCTCATTAGGCTGTCTATCTTCATCAGCCCGCTGGAATTCTTTGACTTTTTTTACACGGACGCAAAGGGCCTGGCAAAAGGAGCATGTAGAAGTGGAAGGCGGAATTTATTCCGCCGCATTACTCTCCCCCCGCCATCATGTCCCTCGGAAACTTTGTTTATGATGATAAATTCCTATGTATAGTGAGGAAGGTGTGAGTGTGTGTGAGTTACTTTTGTTGCAACACCGTCATCAATGCTATGAGGATGCTAGGCTATGAGGAAGTTGTTATGGAGTATCTAGCGATTAAAATTTATTCTAGACCATTTACATGGTACATTAGATTAAGGGCTTTCAGAGGATTCTTATGAATTATAAATGTCAACTGTGATTTTGGCAGGGGGAGCTCAAGTTATTATCCATTTGTCAGTTTGGCCTGCGTTGTCTTAGTAAAGTATAGATCCTCACATCAGGCTCGTGCGTGTTCTTGCCGGAGGTGTTGTGTGTATGATATGTGAAGTTTGAACAAGAGAATTTCGAGGGCTTCCATCCTCTAGGTCCTCACTTTCTCGTGGTAGTGACAAAGCTCGTGGTGAAAGCCAGGAGCTTTCACCGCACAATCCTTCCCTGCCTTTGATGGGCTAATATTATGCATAACCACACTCCTTCTTGCACAAGCAATGAATTCTCCCTTAGCCACTTCTTCCAAACATACGCCATCAAGATTCAAAAGAAGTCTGAGTCATTTACAAAAAACATCGATAACTCAGTTAAAATCTCCCTTGACATCTTCGCTGTCCCCCATGTCTTCTTCCCCTAAGCCATTCCGCAATCTGTGGCACTTCGAAGTCCTCTCATTGCATCCTTACCGTTTTCCTCTTCTCTGCGGAGCACACAGTATGTTAGTTCTGAAGTATGTTAGATGACAAAAGATTCTTCATGAGACTCGATTTTAATGAAGACAATGATGATGAGCAAATGTATGATGAGATGAGGCATGAGCCATGCATACTAATTACGAAAGAATAAGATAGACAATGTTTTGGGATTAGAACAATATCACCTTTATATTTCTACTTGGCTTGCGTAGTCCAATAAATCACAAGGATGAATTCACTTGGAAATAGCTAGTGCTAGAAAGGAACCAAGTGAGAAAGTGGAGCTAACCAACGGTAGAGACAGGGAGTAAATGGAAGTGATGCTAGGCGGCTCTTACATACACACGCACCTTCTCTGTGTATGAACGATAGTGAGATGAGGAATCTTTGGTAAATAATGCTGGATGCAGACGAGCAGGAATGTGGTTGAACAAACGAAAGGAGGGTATTATAGGAGCATTACAGTTGTAAGTAAGAATTATTTGATTCTGGGGACGCGTATCACACCCTGAATTACTCAAATTCAACGTATATAAACTCACACACACTATATGAGTTGTACACTCCGTAATGACGATGGCAAAGGCCCGCTGTAGAAATTTCAGTGATAAGACCAATTATGTCAACTTCTGGTTAAAAGTAAGAGGGGAAAATATCCATGTTTCTCTACGATTTCTTGTACAAATATGTATGATATCTAGCTTGTGGATACCGTAGAAATGTAGTCTGATCGGACATAGTTCCAATGATAATAATAGTGATGGTTGGTTGGAGGAAATGTTGGACTAATGCAGGAACAACTTTTGTTTGACATTAGCTTTACAGGGATGACGAGCCATCTTGCTCCGAGTTGTGTGTTTGCGTGCCCGGAGAGCCGCCGTCCTGCATGGCACTAGACTGTCTGGATACACCTGGCTGCGAGGGAAGTACGCAAAAAATCCCCTCGTCTGTTACGTACGGTCATACGCAGCCTTTATACCAGGCCTTCCGTGGCCACTGCATGTGCTACGCGGGTGATTTCATTTGTGCGAAGCCCAATGACGGTGAGTTTTCTCTTTCCCTTTTTTCTCGTCTGTCCCTATAAGTAGAACCATTCATACACGTCCGCTCTAGTTTCCCTGCACAAGCAATGGACGAAGTAATAATAGTTTTTTCCTTCCCCCCTTAACCTCTCATGGAACTCAATCTTAACAGTTGAAGTATTTGAATCCACATGCATACTTCAGGCATAAAGCCACATGGTTAGCCTTCACATTTGTCGAATATTCCGAGTAGCTTTATTATTTAACTCCACCTGGGTCGAGCTTGATGGTAATTGGAGCACTTTGTTGAAACAGATTTTCCTTCATGCTTACGTAGTAGTAGTGATACGCTTTAGAGATGTAGGGACAGCATTGGTAATGCAGTATGATCTCATGATTACCAACACTATGGGGCTCATAGAGATGCATACAGAGAGCAGGAGAGGAGTATAAACACTTTTCATATGAGTAGATGCTTAGCAACTTTTCCTTTCACCTTGAAAGTTGTCCTGCACAATGCACACCTATGACTTATTTTCACGGTGGCACGAATGTATTTATTACATGCGTGTCCTACGGTCGGATGTGAAGTGAGATAGAAATCGTTGGCAAGGACCAGTGGCGACCACGACCAGTTATTAAATCTCTTTTCAGGAGACTCACTATAGTCAGTAGTCATTGTATGCAGCAGTTTTTTCCAGGCTTTACTCTGCTATTATGGTGATTATTAGTATTGTAAGGGGAAAGGAAAAGAAATGTAAGGTTTAAAGGGTCTTGGAAACTTGTGATGGTTTGTATAGTCTTATAGAAGATGCTTGCTTGCTGCGGAGAGAGAAAGAAGGGGAGAAAGGGAAAATTAAAAAATAGTTATAGACCAAGGAATGGAAATCATATATTTTATTCATCCATCTTCATCAAAATGCAATAAAAATGTAATAATTTTTTCCCTCAGCTTTTCCTCTCCGTTTGGTTGAACTACTAGAATGCCTATGTAAAACTGCGTGTAATGTAAAATACTGTGTGAGGGAAAGAAATCCCAGAAGAAAACTAACGAGTTCCTCGTCCGATCGTCCTTCGTGGTCCTTTCGAAAAAATATATGTTAAATTTCCCTCACTTTCTCCGGCAGCTTCCAGCGATTGCGTATGGGTTTTTTCTGAAGTGCGAATGTTTTTCCATAGGTACGTACACACTCTACCCTGGAGTATTTCTCTTTCTTGGCTACTCGAAAAAGGATGAGAACGTTTTGAAGCCACATACTCAACTCTCCGCTCAGGATGTCGTCCAGGCACTTCAGCAACTAATTTCTCCTCAGTTCCATAATCAATACGTCCATCATGGAGGGAACGGAATTTCCAAACTTCGTCAACTCAACGGGGTAAGCACGAGGATGATGATGGTGAAAACCAAACCTGCCTCTGACTCATTTCCTCTCCCTCTCTCCCTCTCTCCCTTTCACTTACCAGCTCACACATGACAAGTTGACTCAGATACAGTACACTGCAACCTTTATCAAGCCAAAATCTCTCTGTCCTTCCGTGCCCTCCAGCTCATTCTACATGAACAAGTTGAAGCTGGTAAAAAGCTCGAAATCATCCCTTTGAACTGGCACATGCAACCAAGCATTGAATTCATAGTCTACGTGATGATTAGCCAAGAAAATTGTTTCAAGAGGTTCGTGGTGAAAGGGAAAGGAAAAGGAAATAGGCTGCTTTTATAATGTAAGAAACGGTTCACGCAGGAACTTCTCAAGCTGGCAAATGGAATTTCCTCAAATTCACAACAGTATTAATTCCCTTTGTCCTATAGACACGAAGAATTTATTATTTTCAGTATAATTGAGGTTTGAAAGTGTTTGCCTCACTTAATGCACTTCATATTGATTCTATTGGAGAGATATATAGTGGAGAGCAATATGAAGGATAGTGATTGCACCGTGACACATTGGTATAAATACTCAGTGATGTTGTACAATCTGCAACGTTTATAGATTTGCTGGACTAGAGCATGTGTTACATAAGTAACTCGTTCCACGCCCGAGCACACAAGAGGTGGTAGGAGGGTTTTATAGCTGACGAATTATGTGGCATAATAATATGGACCGGTATTTTTTATGGACCACCGCAGCAGCTTGTAGAGTGCAGATGAAGGAGGTATAAAAAGTTAAATTTAGATCCTTTTTGTAGCTATGTGCTTGGAGTAATGAAAAATTAATACAATGCGGTACTGTGGGCAGTAGTAGAGCTAAATGAAGAAGCTAGGCAGTAGCGAACCTAAATGAAGTAACTGTGAGGTAGGTTGTTTACAAAATCCGTTAGTCATAATGTATTTGGAGTGGCGCAGATGGAAGTAGATAGGGAAGCATATAAAATACTATAAAAACCCTGCCGTCTTGTGCACGAGGAGCAGGTGAAAGGATGTCAGCAAAAGTCAGCAGAGCATGGAAGATAACTTGAAGTTATGTCAAGGAGGGAAGTGAGAGGGAGATAGCATAAAGCGCGACGGCGTAAGATTTGTACATCTCAAGAAATGTGTCTCACTCAGTCTTTCCCTGATAGTACAGACAACTCGCCTCACAGAGACGTGAAGTTATGTAACGCTGATTTTCTGTTTTCTCTAGACGAGCTGTCGCCTGGACCTTTTCAAAGCGGAGGGAGAAAATTTAATTATCAATGCGACGTTGTATGAAGAGGATGGTGCCAATATTCCCACGAGACAGACCGTCTCAGAATCATTTCTGATTAAAGAAAAAGTAAGAAAATCCTTTACACACACTCAACCTCATTAATCCCTTCAATATGTCTAGCTGTCCTTTCATACACGCGGCTGCTCGCGCTGCTGTGATCATCACAACCGCTATATCTTCATCCACTGCATGTCCCCAGGTCGTAAGAGATACTGCATTCATGCTGCAGCAATACACATGATACATGAGTCGTAGTTTGCTTGTGTATGACATATTTTTAAAGGCACATGAAACTCACAAGAACTGAAGAATCCTTAAAGAGCCTTGCGTAAGGTGGAATGTTATATGTAAAGGAAGAAATGGAATAATTGCACTCCTATAAACCCTCCAGTCCTCTCCATAGACCTCGTCTGTAGCTGCTTAGTAGCTATTCTTACTCTGTATGTGTACTTGATGCATGTGAGTGGAGATTAAGGTAGTAATTAAGTTGAAGAAATAATTTCCTTATTAATTATCTTACGGCGTACTTCCAACCATTGCGCGATTGAGTGAAAGCTCCGCCGTCCGAGGTTAAACACACGAGAATTACACGTACCTATTACCGCCCTATGACCCCAGACCTCAGGTTTGAATTCAAAAATTACACGCACGTACAACTAACCAGCTGTGTAGTAAGCTAATATAACGAAGCGAGTGCCAAAAACTTTTTGCACGCGATGTTTATCATTAGTCATTTGGAAAAGTTCCTTGTTGTGCATGCGACATTTTTTTCTTGCACAGGCATTAAGTTTGCTTTGTGTATTTGTTGGTATGAAAAATTTCCTACGTGCTTTTCAAGAGGAGTGTGAACATTTACAAAGCCTTTAACTGTGTTTGACATTTAAAAATTATCTGCGGACGTTGGCATGGTGACAAACTCGAGTCCCTCAGGAGGACAGGCACACGGGAGGGAGCAAAGTAAAGCTGGAATAAGTTGAATGTGTGTGTGACTGAGTTTTTATCATGTGACTCATATGTTCGATGGTTGTGAAGCATGCATCACCCCCATAGATCTTATACTGTAGTGGTCTCTTACTATTCTTGTTCATCAAGACCGGAAAATGTTTATCACCCACAATGGCTCCCTTTTTCGGGTCGCTTTAACTCTTTCTGTGATGACAATAGGGTCACCAGAGTAGTCCCTCAGAGAATTCTTCCTCCTCTTTTCTTCCGTCAAAAACAACAAACGGGGGATGACTTTAGTGGGTTCAAGTTTGTTTTTTGTTTGTCTATTGATAGGCGAGCCAGATGATGAGGGTAGGGTGAAAGTAGAGGTGGTGTTGAAGTTTGAGTAAACTTTTCCCCAGCTATTTGTCCGCTCACACAAGTTTTAAAAGCTTTGAATCCCTGCCAGATTGCTTTCCTTTGCTCCCGTAGCAACAGCCGCATTAACCCCTCCTCCTGCACTTGATGCCTTCCCGATTAATGGTATTAATTATTCAATAAATTGAGCAAATGGTCCCCCGGGGCAAAGTTCCAGAGATGTCCGTGTGTTTATATGCTCCTGTTAGGGAGAGCAGTGGATGATGATCTACGAAGCTTGGGGGTACTCTGGAAGGTGTGTGGAATTTTCCTAATGTGTCTTGTGATGTTGTGCGTATTGCAGGAACAGTGTCTTCCGGTCCTGCAAGTTATAGAGTCCCTGGTGAATAATAATGACCCGATAATCCACAGCCACATGCTGTTGTCAATTTTGAAGAAGGCTGAAGTAGTAGTGAACAGCGTTCCTCCGACGACCAGTGTGCCCCAAAGCGCCCCACGCGTCTCTGCCTTCGTGGTCGTTGCATTCTTTCTTCCACTTCATTTTCTCCTGTCCATCTGTAGTATCTTGCTGACGGCCAATATGCCCTTTTTATGATAATGAGCCAAATTCTAGTCATAGTAGATCTCCTGGCTCAGCAACCTTATCATCATCATCCCAAGCACCACCGGCAGCCCCGTTGTTTTTCAACACCTACGTAGTAATACTCGTAGTGCTCGGCGTCAACATGATCCTCTTCATATTGAACGTTATCATCATCTACGTGTACTTCACGTTCATAGTGTAGTATAACCTACAATAATAATAATGATCTTCACACAATTCTACATATAATAACAATATATATTTTGGACTTACGAAGTCGGTATGTAACAATCAATAATAGTAGTAAGTTGATTTACAGTTGTTAGAAAAAACGAGTAATAATAGTAACGTTAGAGGACCTCCTTCATACACGTCCGGCGATAAGGATACTAAACTATTACTTATCGTCAGAATAAACATATGATTCATGTCCCAAGTGGGTGAGAAAACAAGGGATAGTAACATATACTTACTGCTATACAGTGTATGCCAGTCTCTCTGCGCCAGTCTCCGTGTGTACATAAAAAAAATATGTGTACGTGTGGAAGTGTTTATGCTGGTGGAAATGTGTGGACAAACAAGAGGAAATTTTGTTAGAGAGAGAGAAAATAATAGTGCTTTTCGACCAGTGTATTCAATCCGGAACGAATGTGCAAAAAATTGCAAGATTTGAAGACGACGATGCGAATGAAGAAGAAAGTGATATGTCAACGTGTACGTTTCCTTTTATGATTTCTTTCGTTTTTGTAAATAGCCAAACAATCGTATAATGGACCCCCTCAACATGAGAGAGAGAGAGAGATCTGTTATGCATGTACAGTGGAGGAAAATGAAAATAGTGTGGACTTTATGGGCTCTCCCATCCCCAAAATGGACAGTATACACACGTACATATGTGAATAGTATACAACAATTTCTATGAACCCACAAATGAACATTAAAATTGCATCATGATTGAAATTATACTGTTACTGTTGATAACTACATGATGATATAGTAATTCTATATGCTACATAGATAACCATACTTACTGGTGCAATAATAATGGTTAAAATTAATGAATAAGAAGGTTAACAAAGTAATTCATCAACACTATAATTATTATCATATGGAGGAAGATAACAAGTTGTTGTTTACAGTTCCAATTTTTGTATTCCACCACGCCCGACGTATTATAAGGCTACTTTTAATGAGCAGACGTATTAATAAGGATTTTAAATTTAGAGAAAGCAGAAGAAGAAGCGCGATGTGTAGCGTTTCTGATGATGGTATCTAGATGAACAACATTTCATTCTGATGATCGACAGATTTGCTTACACATAGTATACATCACTATGTTGCACACGTATGTATTCGGACGTGAAATAGACTCACAAGTAATAATCCTGCTCAGCATCATCGTCACTAGTGTGATTTCGAACACGATGATAGGAACAACAGGAGGACAAAATAAGCTAGCAATATCGAAAGCAATGTTATGTGTGAGCGTCTGTACGTTCTCCAAAAAATTTAACAAAAATTGTATGTGAACAATTTTGGAACATCAAGAATAAAAGCCACTGGTGAAATTTTCGCAAATCTTTGTGTCATTTTTTTTCATCTTGCTGCTTTGCAAAAGGTTGGATCCAACAAAAGACCACGGGGGAAATGAGTTAGCTTCTTGGGGAATAGCATGCAGCGGTATTTGCACATAAGAAATGCAATAACTAATGCGTTGTGGCCCCATAGAACCATTGCACAAACGCTTGCATAAGAGATCATAAAAGTGCATTGAGTGGACGAGATGATGATAATGATGATTGAAATGGAAAAATGGCCGCGTTTGTCAATCAAACTGAACTAAAGGAGCGGAAAAACAAGCTCACACATAGAATTCCAGCAGCCATACTGTGACGGATATTGACAAAACTGCTTGGAATTATATCTCAAATAGACTTTGACATTGTAAACACTCCTGAGTAATAGACCAGTTTGAATGGAAAAAAATTGTATGAGAAATTGGCTTTCGGTGACCTACTGATAATGTGTCAAGATTACAAATTACACACCAAACGGCTCGTCTTAAGTAAACGAGAAGGAACTGACGTGGACTATAGAGATTTCATCGTGTTCTCCTTAACTGCTACTTGTTAGTCATTTAATTTTTTCCACGGAGCCATCATCATCCTCATCTTGTGACTTGAGTGGAAGTCTTGATTTTGCAATTGAGTTGATTCTATTTTAACTTTGCGACACGAAAAGACTGAAGATACCTCATTACGACAGCATGGAGCTGTTCTTACTCAAGATCCTCATCCTACTGCTACTCTGTAAGGAGCTTTGATCAAACGTGTGGGATTTGAGTCGTGAAAATGTGGATTTAATATACCTGGGCATAGTACATCATTTACCTACATGCAGGCTTCCCAGGCAAGTGGACACGACTATATGTGAATGTGTTTTGCAGGTACTTTTCAAGTATTCGGATCTGAGACAGAGAGGAAGAAATGCAAGCTGAAAAAATTGCATCGTCATGCAGGTAAAAATTGCCAAACGAACCATGTCCCATCTAATTTTCCCTGAAATGGGCCACCTTTCAGCTGTTTGTACAGAGGAAAGAGGTTACTCGTGCTGTCTACATGGCTTTCCTTCAGTAGATACGATATTCCTTATGCATCTCCTTATCAATCCCACGTATATACTCACACTGCCTTGGCTGACAAAATCCAATGGAAAGGGTTACCTCTATCCTGACCCTCGTAATTCTAGCGAGCCAAAAATACTCGTCGCCGACGATGCTTATGATTGACAAGTAAAATGTTTCATTCTTATACAATCCGCCCGTCTGGTTGAAATACATTTAACTTGTTGATAAAAAAAAAGGAATAAACATGCTGCTATGATTCCATACATTTTTGTGGAGATAAAAATAGGTTAAATCAGAGCAAAATGTAGATTAAAAATACACCAATTACTGTGATTGATCTGATTAAAGGATTTGGGGCTGGTGGAAGGAAGTTGCATTACAGAAACAATCACATTTATGTCTACAACTATACTCTCAATGGGACGACTGCCATCGACGGTGGTCCGACTGAACAATCCGGCCTCCACCTTTCTTGCCAAGCAACCGTCAAAGTCCTTTCACCATGTGAGGCGGTTTTGTATGTAAGTCGGACGTTGTTGATGATGATTGGATGATTTGGAGTCTTTAATGATACCTTAATCAGACGCATACATTATTTGTGCCCATGTGCTTTTGATTGATTAGATGAGCAATGTGGACATGTGGGAGTCTCATCAAGGGAAACAGGATGAGAGCCATGTGTTTACCAAGCTGGACTGGAATAATGGAAGTTTGGGAGAATCATTGGATGCCGTCCCACTACGGTGAGAGATTCAGTCTAGGTTCTTCGTTTGTACGTACGTGTTACGTAAAGGGAGTCTCAAGTCAGCCTTTTGCATCACACATGTAGATATCTCTCGGTGCGAATGAAAGGCTGACGGAGAGAATGGGAAACTTGACTTGGCATCAAAAGATTATTGAAGAGTCTCTTGAGTACGATTTCCTTGGTTACTTATGGCCTGATTGTCTGTGTCTGTCTGCCTGTCTGTGTGTGTGCGGACTTTTTAGGTTTTCCTATGCGGACGGAGTGATTGAAGAGATCTACCCGGATCCAGCCGACTCTGCATCAGCTCTGAATATCAAAAGAGGTCTTTTGTCCGCCTTTCAGAACACAATGCCAAGATTAGACTTGGAACATAAGGGAGAAGAGGTCAGTTGCTCTTGTACCCCCCTTTCTCTCCTCTCATGTACTAGTAGGAACGTGTGAATGCGTTCAGAAAATGCAGCAGCGCCCGCTGTAATTATAATTCTTCTGTGCGTGTCTCCGCGCATTGGAACCATAAGCTGACAACATCTCCAACCTCACTCCAGACAAGTATGTATAGACAAGATTATAGAGAAAACTCAAGGTATGTGTTGTGTGGAAAAGCAAGAGAAATGTCTGAGGAAATGGCTCTTCGGGGATGTTGAGTGTTGAGCTTGTGATACAACTTGTGAGTGGGGCAAAGTCGTTACACGTCCATTCACATTGTGATTGATACGGAGGAACATGGAGATTGGGAATGAAAATGATCTAATAAATGCTCCTTTCCTCTCTCTCAGAGTGACATTCATGGCCGATGCAAGGTGGAGTACAGGCTTGGCATGGCTACGTCCAGCAATCTCACACTTGTAAAGACTAAAGATCTCAACTCTTGCGGAGACAAGTTTGGCTTTTCCTCCTCCGTCAAAGGAGTTCCATACAATTTTGCCACGGTAGCATAGCCCGCGAATATAATTTATACGTGGGTCATGTTGTAGGGTACAAGTAAAATATTATCTTGTTTATAGCACCACCAGTCCATGCCGGCAGTAACTTCGACAGCAGAGTGTGAGCAGGTGGTTGACCGAAATCTTATCTCTGAGGTGAGATGCAGGGAGATTCATAGGCTCAAGTCCCTATCACGTGGGGCGGCCGGTGCGCTGACGACATTGGTACAAATACTAAGTCTCCACATCGTGTACACTCCTATTACCAATGACACGCATGATGAGCTTCCGGCCATGCAAGATTTGGAGCGAGAGGATGGGGCTGACAACATGAGTTTTAGGATAATGAGTCAAGATTCCATGGGGCCTGACACAGCGGCGGTAATTAGTAGGAAAGCCCTGGAGATGAGCACCAACAAACCCGCTTCGCTCCTCTTTCACTACGAGTACTCCAGCTTTTCTACTACTGGACCAACTTCTAATGACTTTCAGACCGCCAAAAAAGCTCTCACCCAATTTTGTGCTTCTCTCAAGGTACATTTTTCATGGAAAATGGAAGACAGAGTTTTGTATCCGACTTTTTCAACGACGTTCCCGCCTGCCTCCCTGCCACTCTTCCCCCTCCCTTCTTATGCATAGATAGATTTCAACAAACCGGCTGACATGAGAATTACATTACTCTTTCCCTCCATCCATCTCTCTCTCTCTTCTATCTTTCTTTTTGAATATGTCTACATTCATATGTATGTGTAATGCAGAACGGAGTTGAGTTGAGATCAGGGAAACTGTTTGAATCGTTGTTGAATATCCTCCGAGGCCTCTCATACCCACATATGATGAATCTTGCTCAAGAGTCTTCTCAGATTTGTCATGGTGACAGGTAAGCCAGTCACTTAATTCCATTCTGCAGCCCCTCCGCCTCACATGCACTCAAGCCAGCGGAATCTTTCTGGTTTCAGAAGCCATTTTGACGGCATACTACAAGCGGTGGAGACCGCAGTGTCCATGTCAGTCATCAAGGAGAACATTTTGAAGCGAGATGCACCAAGCGAGACAATAAACTCTTGGATTTCTTCCTTCACGTATATTGCTAAGCCAGATCTAGGACTTTTGCAATCTGGTTTCGACCTTCTGCGAGGCTCAGTCCGCAAGGAATATCCCATGGTTCTCCTGACCTTCTCCAACTTGGCTCACACTTATTGTGCGGATCACCCCAAGTGTTCTACTCAACATCCCATTTCAACTCTGATCCGACTATACGAACGCTATTTCAATGCGACACGATGTGAAGTTACCAAGGACAATGATGAGGAGCAGGTTGCTATCAATCTTATCTTGGCTATGCTAAAAAATACTTTGCAAAACTCAAAGAGACTCTGTCGGTTCTAGATTCTCGTATACCTGAAAGGACTGGGAAATTTTGGGCTGTCCTCGCATGATCTAGATAAGGCGTTGAGCCATTGCGTCATGCACCAGAAAAGTACGGAGATTCGTGTGACTGCAATAGAAGCATACAGGTATACAAAGATCGTGTAGGGCGGGAACAATGGCTGCATGTAGGCACGTGGGCGTCATTAACCATGCCAAACATAATTATAGACGAATGCATTGCGGTTACAATGTGAGCGCTCTTGTCCATGTGCTTGAGGATGAGGGCGAGGACTCTGAAGTACGGATTGGGGCCTTCCTGGGTCTTATGCGATGTCCAACATATGATACGGTTCGACTCATTCAGAATCTTCTTGAGAGGGAACAAGTGAATCAAGGTAAGTTTCAAGCCAAAGCCAGGGTGAGTGTAGATAAGCGTGTAATAACAATGCCCTATGGTCTTGTTTATCTCTTGCTCATCCAGTGGGGTCATTTTTGTGGACATACTTGAAGAATTTGCAAGAGACGGCTCTTCCGAGTCGGGCAGAGCTGCAGGGACTGGTGGCAGACGAGAAGTTGAAGCGAAAGTTTGCCAGCGACGTCCGAAAATACTCGAACAATTTCGAAATCTCAACTTTCTACGACGACTTGAACTTTGGTGAGAAAAGTCGGTTTAACTTTTACATTTTCTTCCACCTACACCCAGTTCATCTACCTGCCTTTTCTATTGCCATTTTGAGTCTTCTCTACTGCTGCCTCCAAAGGGAGAAATTTAGGAGGAAGGCATATGAAAAAGAAAGAATTTGAGGTCTTCATTCAGTTTCTTCTTCTTTGATTCTACCTATTCTTTGTCCTTTTCTTTTTTCATGATCCTCTGCTCAGTATCTTTCAGTTGACGTTGCCACGTTTGTACATTACACGTCGAAGAGCTTGATTTTTGCTGCAGTAGCCTTGGAAAGCATCGAAAATACTAACTAATTAATTTCAGGTGCGGGGTTGGAGAGCAACATAATTTATTCACAGGATTCATACATTCCCCGCTCTGCGTCCTTGAATCTTACAGTGGACTTGTTCGGAGAATCTATTAACGTTTTAGAGGTACTCATGCAAAGCGACGACATTCTATTTTGATGAGCTGCATCATTATCATGACAATGCTGACATGACATCGTGACATGCTGTCTCCGCTTTAGGCTACGGTCCGAATGGAGAATATGGAGCATTACGTGGAGTCTATTTGGGGAGTTAATGGGAAATTAAGCAGCGCGACCGATTTGTACAACAGTCTAGTCTCATCGTCATCATCCAGCAGGAAAAAGAGAGCTAAGAGAGCTGCACTGAGCAAGCGGAAACTGAAGACGTTGACCGTTGAGTACGATGCGCACAGGAGATACTACAGTAACCCAGTTGTGAGTTCTTTCATGTAACAGCTTCATAAGATGCTAACGCTTGATGTATATGTTACAACGATAACTTTGGCTGATTTATATACATCACCACCACCTGTATGTTTATGTATGAGCTTGTGGATAGCCCATGGAAAAATGTTGGATTATGATATGATGTGTAAGTGAGACTCTCTGTCCATGGTCCCTTCCAGGCCTCGTTGTCATTGAAAACTTTCGGAAATGAGATCTTGTACAGACGGAAAGTCGGTACAGAAGAGCAGTTTGGTTGGCTCAAATCATTGAATCCATTCGAGCACTTGCAGCGATTAGGAGACAAGGTTGGTAATCTTCACATTCCCATTATATTCCCCAGTGCTTTCAGCGTCATGAACGGTTTGTATGGCTAGGCCTATTATATGTGTACGGCTAGCAGACGAGAATTTCTCGTCAACTTGGGATATTATTGTTATGATTATTATGAGACGAACGATATAGTATTACAAGGATGGAGCTTTGAGGCTGAGCAGCATGTAATGTCTTTTTTGACGGGCTCTGGTTATCTTATCTTTTGCCCTCAGGCCCGCCTTCCTCTCGTTCACTCACACATGCGAAAGACAGCTTATTATAAATGACTAAAAGTATTATAGCTCCAAGACAGACTTCGCACGCCTATGTGATCTTATTTGGGATATGTAAGCTCATGTGTGTATATCATGCCTCCTTGAATAATCTCTTGCTTCCCTTTGCCCAGAGTGAAAGTGGAGAGGGAGGGAGATATGCGGTAGGACATGTTTACACGCTGTTGTTGTTGGTGCTACTGCTGTCGCAGCAGCTATTGCGAGCGTTTAGAGGCCTTTGCAAGGATTTACATGTGATCGTGGACGTGGATGATTAGGCTACTTTTGTTGTTGCTGTTGTGAAGCAGAGAAAGTTTCAGTACCTCGATGCTGAATTAGGAGAGTGTAGTACAAGCACTTATGAGTTTCCTTGGATTATTTGACTGTTTGTGGGGAGTTTTCGGTGAGAATTAGACTGGAAATATGCTTTGAGGAATATGGCACATCAAGAGACTTTGGGGTCAAATACAGCCTTGAGAAGGCTGAGTTAGAGTGCAGAGGTTTTTATGTCATGAATTTCCCTCAATAAATAATAGGATACAAATTGGGAAAAATCTACAATGCTATTGGATTCCTCGTACATCATTCCTACTGGAGCTGGGCTTCCTCTGAATCTAAGTGCACAGGCATGGAGTATTCTCAGTGTGGAAGCCAGGAATATGATAGATGCTGGGAACTTCCGTGCCAATTCTGAATTGAAACTCAAAGGAAAGTTACAGCCAAGGTATGACACTTTGCTCCTTTTCACTTTCCCTCATCTCGTTCTGTATCTTGCGCACATACACACACACTTCCACATTTTCCGTCCTGGATATGTACGTACGTATGAAAACCACTTGGATTAAACACTACAGAGTACCAACATCAACCTTGCTTTTAGTATCATCAACCTTTTGCACTGTGGGAGACACAGGCATGAGCAGTACATGGAAGAAGACACGAGGACATTATACATGTCCCCGGCTCTCTCCTTCAGACAGGATACACGGGGCCCATATTTCTTCTTAACTGTTTAGACCACAGAGGAAGAATCATCCATCTGTTCCGCCGACACTTTTTCTCTCCTCTTACTCTTTCCTTACACACTGACAGAGAGAAACTTGAAATACCTTTCCATTAGCATATCAACACTTGTTTACTATTGTGTTTTCCACCCATAATACGGCTAGCTAAGTTGTATACTACTTGCATTATCTCTCCACAGCGCCTTGCTCACGGTGACAGGAAGTATGGCTTTGGGCCTCTCACGTCTTCAGACCGGGATCAAAATTCGGGCCAACATCCGCAGTTCGGCGGCCTTTGAAGGAGAGTTCCATCTAAAAGGCTCCCAGCTAGTTCATGTTGAGTTTGGAATCCCCCAGACTCAGATTGACCTCATCGATTATGCGTATGAATTAAATGCATGGATGACGCTGCGCTTATCAGTTCACAATTCCAAAGCGCCCCTTATGCCCTCTTATGTCACACGAGCTTTGTAACAGAATCAACCAATCTGGCCGTATGGCTGGATTGACGCACTCATGACGCTTCATTGCGAGTTACTAAGGGAACTATTTTAATTCTCCTTTCAGCTCCGAGCTTGTCATCCTAAAGGGAACGGATGAGATCACAGTGGGCGATCTGCCTGATGAGAGTGAGCGGTCAAAAGATTGTTTATTTCGAGGCCTGTTCGGGTTGGAATTGTGCGGGTCATCTCATTTCAGCTTGAGTCCTTATGGGCAGAATGATGACCAAAGCTCATTCGCACCTTATTTCCCACTGAATGGACCTGCTTATTTCAGACTGAGCCTTCACAAAGCCAATCCAAACTTGATGAAAACCCGTATCATCTATGAGTGGAATAATGATGAGGTTATACTTTTATCTTTCTTCTCTTCCGCACCAGGCTCCTAGTTTGATAGTGTCCTCTGCTCCCTTTAATCTCTCCCTTCATCATCACTCCATTCACAACCGCAATACTTGAAAGCCTTTTATCAAAGACAAGAGTCTGATCTTCTTGAGGTTAATTTCACTTAACAGAATGAGACTCGACTGACAACTGCTTACGAGCAAGTGACCCGCACAGGGAGCACAGACAGTTCAGAGCAGTTGTTGGGTTTGAATTTCCGGGCGGATAAGAAACAAAGGGATGTCCTCCTGGATGCATCGTGGCTTCAAACAAAGTTGGATGGACGAGGTATGTCCTGCTACTGCTGCTGTATTTTAGTGTTTCGTACAGCAAGTCCCAGTGTGCTATGCTTCGAAGCTTCAGTTTCAATCCAATTAGACGCCTTTTAAGTGCATCTTTTAAGGGATTACACTGAGCGATTATGGGATTAATGGTTTACTATGTGGAAGCAATGTAGTACAATGTGGGAAAAATTACCAGGTCATTTACAAGAGGACTTTTCGGGAGGACAATTGGACATCTCTGTAAAGAACAAGCGATCGAATACCGAGCCCTTTCATGCTCAATTTCAGTATAAAACTCAAACAAATTCAGATGGGAACGAAGCCCTTCACCCATCTGGCACAGTGTGGGTCAATTCCGAAGTGGTTCTACAAAGTCAGAGTAGGTCATTGAATGCATTCAAGAGGTGTCAATCTATTCGATAAGTTCATTAGTAAGCTAGATGCATTTTTTTAAAATATTATGAATAGGTGAGTTGGTTGTAACAAAAAGTGCTGGTGGTATGGCCTTCGATGGGCAAGGGACACTCACATGGAAGAATAGAAGGCATAATCTGGAGACTCGCGGGTCAAAAAATTCTACATCAGTGTCTATAGTGATCAATTCCGAGTATGACATAACCTCTGGTAACACCGGGGTCATTCGATTCAGCTCCGCAGTAACTAATTCCAATACACAGACAGGGGGTCAGAATGCAATGTCAATTACTCTTGAGATGTCCGAGTATCCAGATTACAACTTAGGTGCTTCCTGGAAACATCTGGTAAGATTTCATGCTTTATATTTTCTACGAAAATTTCACCAAAAATCATGTGGAATCATCAGACTTCCGACGGTCGCTCTGAAACAGAAACGGACATTCGACTAGGCAGAGGGCCAGCATGGTCGGATCGGACCGCACTCAAGATACGGCAGGCCTCTGTTTATCAAAAGAGCCACGAAGGGAATGTGCTCAAGTGGAATTTCTACATTTCCAAACCCTCGCATCACATTGACTACGGATTTGATGTGAATTTGAACACACGAGGGAAATCCCTAGACTCGTCAATTAACTTTCGCTATGCTCCAGGTACGGGGCTATTATTATTGTGTGCGTGATGTTGTGTGGAGTGTATGTAATAGACATGACAAATGATGATGACACTATATGGAATGCATATTATGAAGACCTTTGTTGTCTCCTCCGTCTGCCTGTCAGTAAGGATGCTCGTGTGCTACGAATGCGGAGGAAGGAACGCGGTGGAGCGTGAAGTTAAAAAAGCAAACTCATTTTTGTTCGCAGAGAGAAATTTGCAAACTTCATTATCATTGAAAAGAGCACCGGGTGTTTTGACGTTCGTACAAATTGGATGGAATATTACGCTTCCCAATCAGGTCCCTCTCCACTTCACACTTCACCTTGAGGAGAAGACTCATCGTGTCTTTGAGGTATGCACGCATCTCTTCCCTTCACAATAATGTCGACCACAAAGGGGAAACCAAGAGAACCACTTTAAAAAGCAAAAAAACATTGGAAGCAGCAATAAACATTCGCACAGCCTCTCTCTCTCTCTCTGTCTCTTCCCTCACAGCCTCCTCCACCTCCACACAATAACAATAATTACACATCCACTTTGACCCATTCGCCTTCGGACTTAAAAACAGTTACAACACGCACCACAAACATGAGGCTTGGGAGGGAATAGGAGGACATACGCACGATCGCACGCACATCCGACCCGAAAAGTTCTACTCCAAATTCATGACTCTAAGCTCAAAGATCGTGTGGTGAAAAGCGCCTTGTAAATTACCTTACATTTCAAAGTGCCACATGCACGAGTGGATTTCACGTCAGGCAATTTTTCCCTTAATGAAATTATAAAAAGCACTATGTGGCCCTTTTCTGTGGTACCATCTATTGTAACTCATGGATAAATCAATGTATTTCAGGCCCTAATAAGCACGGATTGGTTTGGACGGAACAATATCACACTGGCCCTAGCCTATAGCGACAAGAGCAAGAAGAACTTGCTCAACACAACCGTCCAATTTGCTGTCCAGACCAAGTCCACGAATGAGCTCAAGTTTAGTGCCCGCTTCTTCCATCAAGAAGATAAAGAGCTTAAGATTGTTCTCGGGGTGAGTGTGACATCCGTAAGGAAAGTACAGCAGAGCAATTTAAATTCTACTGAGCAGCATGACATGATGGAGGAGGAACGGAGGGAGAATATAATATGATGAAAGTCAGGGGAGGGCCATTTTTCTCCAGTGAAATCCTGACTGATGAGTGGGTCATTATTATCCTACGTACAGAGGGTTATGTACGCAAGGCCTCCTCCTTCTGTGTCTCTGTCTCTGTTGATGATGAGAGCGTAGAACAGATGAAGAATTTTTATTCCGCTATGTATACACCTTGATGTGTTATGGGGCAAATAGATGGGCTATGGGACTGACGTAACATCTATTGAGATTGGTCACACGCAGTGGATGAAAGGAAAGAGGCATCGGGCTTATGGCAGTTTTCAACAAGGACCTCACGTTCACCTCGTCAGTGCTGATGTGGAGACGGACAGAGGGCTCCAATGCGTCATCAAGACAGATTTTGACTCGTGAGTTGTTTTCAACGCTTCATTTCCCTCCTCTGCCAACAAACTAACGTTGCTTTAGGTATAGCACACCCTCCTACCTCCTTGCATAATATCAGAAGGGATGGTAATGACTAATTTTTCATTTTTAATGGTGCAAACACACGACACATACAAAAACACACAGGGCGCCGCTATTTGTGTGCAGAGCTTAATGCGCTGTGTATAGATGGATTCCTTTCTCCACCTCTAGCCCCATCCTTCATCAAGTACCCTACGTGCTTCCCCATGGACGGCTGAGTGAGTGGTGTAAAGCCAGGCGGGAAGATCTAACCTCAGTAATGGGGCTTCATCATCATGTTAGCTGGCGCATTGGGAGAAAGCTCTTACTTTCTTCGTCTCACTTATTTGCCTAAGGCTTGTCTCTGTGGAAAAAAGGAGACGAACACGAAAGCAAGGACAGCGTAGCTTTTCACTTGCAGTGTAATCATGTGTAAAATACGCGTTATAGTTTGTTCTGTAAGCCAAGAGAGAGAGGTTGGAAAACATTGCCGAGAGAGAAAACTATTCTTTTTCTATCCGTACATGGGCTTATAAGGGGAAAATGCATACGCCTCTTCTTCTTCCTCCTCCCCTCCAATCTCTATCTTCTCCTGCTCCACTTCCTTACCGGCCTCCTCACTTCCTACTTAGATACGTGATGACGTGTATGAGTCAACTTTATGCATGTTTCCTCTTCTTCATCATCAACATCATCATCTTGTTCAGCTACAAGGAAACTGTACAAGAGTACATTTTGTGGCTCTGTGGATATGCATTACTCCTGGCTGTGTAGAAGTCACCCATGCATGGAATTTGCTGTTTTCCCTTGTATTCACGAAGTGGCACGGATGGTGAGAATGGTTCTTTATCCATCTACAAGAATACACACGTTCTCCTCTCTCAGCCTTCCCATTTACCGGTCCAATGCTAACATGAATGCTTAATGTGGTGGGCGCACGTAATAAACGCTTCTTATAAATCTTAATAATTTCTTCCCCTTAAGCTCTGGCTCAGATTTAAAAGTTCATTAGAGGTGGATACATTATTAAGCGTCACTGATCTTCGCAGCAAGTTGCCGGACATTTACGTGAACATTAGTTCCAGCGGGGCTAATGGAGTCCACTTGTTCTCCTTGGACTACAAATGGGATGCCAAAGGAGACAATGTGAAGCAGTTTCTGCTCGAGACTTTGGTGGATGTAGCACCGGGATACTTTCAAAGAACTGAGCTGGTTGTTATGGTACCTGGACATCATGTGCTTGTTGGTGCGGATCGTATGGTAGATGAAGGTACTTGGTATTGTAACTGCATTAGAAGCACACACAGTTTAGCTAACAACATGTTCTCTGCTTTAGATGATAGTCACATTGTAAATGCTCGACTCAAGTGGAATGGAGAAAATCATTTCCATCTGCGAGTCAGTGTTACTCCTGAATCTGATGAGCCGGAGGCGTACAAGATTGGCATACTCCTAGACTCGCCCATAGAAGGCTTTGAAACGGCCTCCATCCATGCAAGGTATTGCTCTAGAATGGCTTCGAATTTTACTCCTACTGATTCAAGCAGGGAATAAAAGCGAGTGTTGTCTTTAACGCTCAGCCGTGCCTTGGCCGACAAAGCGTGAATAGAGAAAACAAGGGGAAAAAACTTGCTTAATGCTAAGGAAATTTACAAAAGGAAATGCGGCTGTCATAGATTTGGAAGGGCATCAATCTGTATATCCGCCCGTACAAAGCTACTTTCATCAACTTTTGGATGCACCACTGACGATTTCTTTGAAAAGAAAACAAATGTTTCGGGCCCTCAGTCCACACGATTGCCTATTCTCTATAATTCTAAATTCTCTATCTGTACGTAGTAAGAAAGTATACAAGAAGGGTAATGTGAAGACTGACCTGGGGTTTAGATACTCAGAGATTGCAGAGATGAACCATGACATAAGTTTTGAAGCGGCATGGGGGATCAAGGAGAAGATTGAAGGGAGTGCTATAGTGTCATACGAAGACATTCAACTTGAAGATGAGGACGATGAGGATGACAAGGACTTGGAGGACGATGAAGAAAATGCATTGGTAGAGAGAAAGAAATCCCGCGGTCCATTTATCTGGTCTTTGCGGGCCAATATGAACAGCAGTCTAGACCACTGGCGGCACGCACGGCTTGGTATTCACCATAGGCAAATCAGCCCGTTGAATGTGAAGACAGCTATTGACATTCAGGTGAGTCAGATCGTTTAGCATTTGAAAAATGCTGAGCTAATGTATTTTTGTGTGTATAATGCAGCTTCCTGAACAGAAAGAAATTAGCATAGGGAGCGAGTGGATTTTACCACGAACACTGAAGGACATTTTGTCCAGTCGCTTGGTTCTATCCATTAAGACACCATTTGTGGGCTACCAGACGAGTACCGTGCAGGCTATTCTGGGTCAGCAAGAGGACTCGGATGTGCTGGGTGTCATTGGACTCTATACTGAAGCGCTTCATTACTCCATTACCATTACTGGTATGCATTATACGACCGCCTTATGTAATCTCTACTGCCCTCACAACAGCTCGTGTCTGTATGCGTTGTGAAATGTAAATGTGATCACCTTAGCAGCCCATTTTGTCTCCTTGCATGCGAACTAATGGCCAGGATCATTTGTGTCTGTACATTTCGGTTGATTGCATATTTCGGGAATTCAAAGGAACTCCAAGACTGGAAGAGGATGGCTCCCTAGGCTTTGAGATCACAACTTCAAATCCATACTATGACAAAATATTTGCAAGATTCAGCTACAGTTTAGGCGAGAGTTTCCGACTCGCATCTCAATTAGGATGGCCGCCTGAAGTGGTCATAGTTTTGGAGTCCGCCTTGGAATGGAATGGTTGGGAGGATTTCCAAGCGTCTGCCTCTTTCAGTAGTCCTTGGATGCCTCTGAGGAATATTAATAGCTTGATTAAAATCGATACTTCTCAGGTAAGCCTAGTTTAAAGCGCTCATTATTTGAACTAATCAAGACATGTGTGCATTCCTTGGTAATATGGCTCTGTAGATTGCCGAGATCAAGATGGAGTTCAATGACAAAGGGATAAATGGAAAATGTGAATGGATGTATGAGTCTTGGATGACAGCGGAGCTTCGACTGGATGTGACCACACCATTTGAAACCCTGGGCCAGGTTGGTCTGATACTCAAGAATGCCCTAGAGGAGGATGAAGCTGCCTATAGTCAAGCATTGGCATGGATCAATAACAAAAAGGTTCGTAGTTTTTGTACATTGTCGACGGCTGACTGAGTCCGTCCGCATTTATCGGCCACTTGATCGTCATCGCTGACAAATATGAGCTTGTTGTTCCGATTAACGGTTCCATCAGCTCAGAACTTCCTTTACGAGGGAATCAATATTGGAGGAAGGGGAGGGAAGGAGAAGGAGGTTTATATGAGCTCACTTTACGAGGGAACTATAATATAACTCTGATTTTTATTGCTCAGATTGTTTCATCATTCTACTCCCCCTATACATTGGAGTTGAAGGCATTACAAAGAGAGAGAGAGACTCTTTTCATTACAAGTTGGGAGCTTATATTTAATGTCTTCTTCATCCATATAGAGCCGTCCTAATGAGCTCACTGATATGCCTCACAGTGACTGGGACAACAATTAAAGCTGGTCTAACTGGCACCATTATACCCACAGTCACGTCAGGCTAAATTACGATCTCACCATCTCCACCGCCATCACTACCCATACCATCCATAATTTTTTAACTGCATCCATTTCCCCGCCGCGTGATTTCCATTTAAATTGCCATTATTACAGTTGCCATCGTCAGGGTGAAAGTAGTGGTTGAATCAATGCACGTGTGCATGCCAGCATCACTTCACAAGTAAAAGGTGGTAAATGCTCCTTCAATTAATCTTTCTGTATTATGTATTGTCCAGCTTGGCTTCGAATTCAAAGGAGAAAAGTCGGATGTGGAGGAGGAGGATGTACTTGCCATCATCATGAATGGTCAGCTGGAACTTGAACTTTTGGTCTACCCCACCGTGAGGAGTACAATGAGTTTGGAGCAACGAGAGAACAAGTTCAAGCTGGGACTTTCCCTTCTCCTGCCTGATGGTCCTATTAATGTGTCGGCTAATTTGGACCTAATTGTAATTCGTAAATTTCTTTATTGACTCAAAGATTCTGGGGAATGGAATGAATGAATGAGGAGCCTCTTGTTCCTTTCAGGATGTCTTTGTTTTCAATGAGAAGATTGTGATCACAACACCATTTTCAAGCCTAATGGAGTTGGAGATCAATCTGAACCCTGCATTCATACCAGATTCCGAATTGTACAACTTAGGAGTCACTTCTAGGTGGAGGTCGGGGTCCGATTGGAAGGAGGTGAAGTGAAAAATGTTGCATTTAAAAGTAGTTTTACAAGGGAGCTGTATGATTGGCATGAATTATCATCGCAGGGTGGCCTAGTTTTGCGCTATGGGGATCAAATAGTCCTTGTGGAAACGATGCAACAGGACGATTTCGACTTCCCTGATGACGAAGACGATGAAGAGGGTGAGCCGAAACTGTCAGCAACACGAGTAACAAAGATCCCTACCAGTCAATTCTTTCATTTCTACTCACCGCTCTACTGGGTGGAAGAAATTAAGATGGAGTTTGAACGGTCGGATGACACTGATCAAGAGGATCAGATCCCCTTTAAAACCCTTGTCATGGCTTATTCTGGATTTAGATCCGAACTCCGAGCAAGGATGACGGTAAGTTATTGCAATTGCTTCGTGAAAACACACGCACTATCTCTACTCCTTGTCTCCTATAGAACGAACAGCTTCGACAGAACCTGTACGCCCGGGTTAAGTTACCCAATCTTCCAGAACCGATCTCAGTGGAGCTGGATGGGTCCTTGGACTTGTCCGGAGATGAAAGGAGGCTCAGTATTGTAGCAACTTCATATGAAGGACAACGTCAAGAGGTAACACTTTCGCACATTCTGTCTCGCACTACATCCAGTTGTTTCACATATGCACAACTTGTAGGCCTCACTAACCTCGTCGTGGGAGTGCAGATCGAATTTCCTCGACGCTCGAGGCGAGATTCGAACTCCGTTTGACAATTTTGAGGTGCAATACGTACAAGTCATGTATGCACGGAGTGAGCCAGATGACAAGTCCTCTGTCACGGTGGAGCTTGGAAGTTCTTGGTTTGGCAAGGCTGACCAAGAAGACGGTGAGGGTCTTGGGAAGATTGATGCAACGTTGCTGATGAGCCCTGCACACTTCAGTATACAATTAGAATCTCCTTTTGAGAATTTCAGGTAACATTTGAAGTACATCTCGAGCAAGCCAACAAATTAAATGAGGTATTTGAACCGGTTTTGTGCAGGACATTGGAAATACGTAAGGATTCTGAACCTGATGAGAATGCTGCAAACGTGCTGAAGACACTTTTCGTCATTACAATCAACGATAGAGAGATCCAAGTGGATGTCGAGTCTAGCATGGGACAGAATCAGTGGCCAAGTTCGGTAAGAAGTGTATCTGTGAGCGTATTACAAACTTATTGGTATCATTTCTTACTAAGTTTATGCACGAGTCGTACACTTGTGTATTTCCTTGTGGCTGTGTAGGTAAGCGGAACATTTTCGAGTTCATTGAAGGGACAAACGCGTGCGATCGTGACAGCTTTGGTTCAGGAGGAAGGAGATGAGATAGAGGGAACTGGAAGCATAGACTGGGGTGACAAGGGAAAGCTGACGGCGTCACTTCTCATCCAATTGCCCCGCAATCGATTTCAACTACTTGAACTGAAAGTAAGAGAAAAGAGAGAGAGAAAGTGTGTGTGTGAGAGAGAGAACGCTGCTGACAGGGAAGACAATAGTATTATGTGGAACAAATCTGCTTATCAAGCTCCATTGCTCTTAAAATCCCTTAAATACCTTTCTCATACTATTTCAGTTGTCCATGTAGAACTTTTGTAGTGCTTTGTCTGGTTGTGTGCCTCGGCTGATTATGATGAGAATGAGAATGATGATGACACTCACCCAACAGGTTGATGCTCCTTTTGATGGCTACGAGCATTGGGAACTGGAAGTCCGGACGAGTCAATACTTTCAAGTGACGGATGATGGGACGAGGCTACTCAACGTGGAAATCAAAGGGCTGACGCCGCTGGGCAATTTTGAAACGACACAGGCGGAAGTATTCTTACAGTAAGTGGTGCCCACGTCTTGGCAATACTAGTCATGTCTCTCTCAGGCACTTTTACTTTTCCTATTTGACTTTAACTACCTCCACGAGAGTTGCCACGACTCATTTTTATGGGCTGGAAATCCCGAAGAACCATCTAAGCCCATTGAAAAATTCCTGCATTAATTATTTACTCTGCCAGATCCTTTCCTTCACATACGCAGCGAGATGGAGAAGGGCATCTGTCTGGTATCCTTTCGTGGTAGCAGTACTACAAGCCTGTGGAATATAACCGAATAATTTAACTTAATCGTCCTCCCTTCCTTCCGACCCTTGCAACAATCGTGAAGAGTGGGAGACGCATCCACGATATCCTCTTTAAATTTTCCGTATATCTCTCTTTCCTATTCCTCTTCTAATTTCAATTTCAGTCACGATCCACTTTGGCAATTCCAAGGCATCACATTATAGGTTAAATGATGATCCTTAATTTGCCATTGCATATGTGGAGGGAAGTGAAGTGATACTGCATGAGGATCATAATAAGATGCACGTACAGTTAAAAGTAGCCTGTGTGAAGTAGGCTTATGCAAGTGTGCGTACAGTATGTGTGCGTGTGTTAGTAAAGTGAGAGTGACTGTGAGATCAGAGACTTGACAGCATATGAAACTCTTTTGTTTCAAAAGTCTTGTCAAGCAGCCCAAAGTTTGGAATGTGAAGTTAAGGGACCATGTGCATGCCTGTAGTATCAAGTCATATATCTATGCATACTTGTGAGAGCCTACTGCATAGCACTAGGGTATATGAGTGTATGTAGACCCCTACAAAGTACGACAACTTTCTCTTCCTGTCTTCATACAGAATGGGTTCATCATTCCTGGATGTCAAGAAAGCGACAGTGAGTGGGAAAACTCCGAGTGGGTCCGTAGACATACAGACTTCCTGGCTTGTGGAAAAGTGGAACAGCTTTGATATTCAGTGCAACGCCAGCTACTATGTCCTTCTCCCGTCTACAGCCTTGCCTGAGAAAAACTTTCTCAAGCTTAAATTACGCAATGAAATCCCGACACTGGGATCCCTCTCCCTTGTCGACTCACACTTCTTTTTCCAAACGGCCCATTTAAGGTATGAACCATGTTAGTAGAGAGAGAGACAAGTGGTGGAAAGTGAGAAAACAATCTTATACTTTCATTGTCCTCTTCCTCCTTGCCTCTCTTCTTAAATTCGCCCCCAGAAATTAAACACGTCAAGATCAGCACCTGAATGCTTCTTTGTCCTCTGACAGGTTAGGAGGATCTACACTTATCGAGTACGAAGAGGATAGCTCGTTGACAGTCAAGCTCATCTCATATTTGCCACAAACATCACCGTGGCTACAGTTCAAAGGAGAATTCGACGAAAAATTTGAGGATATTCAGGCCACGCTTGAAGGGAGCACTGATGGAGACGATGGAAATTACAAATCCACCCTTCAAGTAATCCATTCAATCCTCAAGCATTATTTGCCTAATTAGTCTTATATATGCGCATCCTGATTGCTTTCCCAACTGGCTAATTGATCCACACACACTCTGATGCTATTCTGCTGAGGTAAATGATGGGAAAGAGGCAGGATACTTCCCTCCATGTGTGTGAGAGTGTGCCAATGGTACAGCAGATGTTCTCACTAGTTTCATAGCCGTGCGTGTGTGCTATCTAAACGGCCCAAGCGTTGGCTTATTAGCTGGGCCATTGAAATGAATCGGATGGAATGTGAGGAATGTGAACCTCAAGTTTACTCCTGGAATCCTAGTAATGTCCTCAGCTCGTGTTTTATATTCAGCCTCCCTGTCTACAAGTTTGGGTGGAACTTGTAGCCATACCCTACCAGTTAGCCTTGGGCATTGTATGATGGTGAATGAGCTAATTGATTAATCTGGATGTATGTATATGGGCTGGGATACAGTTAACGAGGGGAAAGGATTCATTAGATGGGACGACGGAAGTTGAATGGGGCGAAGAGCCGGAATCGAGGTTGCAATCAAGATTTAATTGCTCCTTCAGTGAGGAACAAGTTGTAGTCCACCTGGAGACTTTCACTTGGGAGATCAAAAGTCTCCCGTCTGCTTCTCGGGCCGGAGGAGGGGCAGAGGATGAACGTCAAGTCAATGTCTTAGTGGATGGAACATTTAATAAAATATCTGGTCTGCACAAAGCACGGTAATTACCATGTCCATGTGAAAACAGATTGCTAGGCCTCGGTGCAGCGGGCAGATTTTCAAACGACCTGTGTGAGCCGAGCTATATAAGTTTGAATTAAATGACCTAAGGAACTCTTGTACCTTGTTGTATGTAGGATTAAAGGAGGAAGAGCCCGGGAGCCGGTGATTTTGGACGTTCATTTAGGTTATCAAGGGCTGAGTGAGATCGATTCATCCTTCAACTTGACGACTATCCGGCCGTTCTACAATATCACCACTGCGGGGCTCAGCCTTTCCAATAAGATCCAAGGGTAAGGAGAAGAAGAATAACGGTGTACTTGTGGAGTAATTACATCAGACTGACACGTTGAAAAACCACGGAGCTGTAGTGTTCCGGGCCTATAAATTCCAGTTGAAAAAGTATAATATCCCCATCGTTCATGAGTAGCAGTGGAGAACTAGTGAGATGGGTCATTGCTTCCTTCTCCGAATTATTTATACTATGAGAATTAATAGGCCACAAAGACCCCCACTCATCCTCCCGCTCTCTCTCTCTCTTTTGCTTGCCCCATCTCCTCCTTCCACAAGATTAACTTCAACTACAATAATCATAATTAAAACCCTTGGCCGGTCTACTCGACAATTCTCTGTTACTCAACTGACTGAGCTTTCAGGCACCATGTCGGCACGGGGCTGGGGGGATGTAATATCATTTAGTGTCTTCGTTCTTGCAGAAAGAAGTACGAAGGTACACTTGGAGGTCATTGGGGTCTACAGGAGGGCGTGGTTGACTACACGGCAGAATATGAGACACACCATGAAAATGATGAAGATGAAGAGCAAGACGGAATGATCAAACTCGCTGGAACTGTTCGCACAAAATTACCTTTTACAAAGGCTCGTTCTGCTGCCATTAATGTTGCTTATGAGGTACGCGCATCCATAGTACATGCACTTTGAGTCAGAAGTTATTGTTTTAGCTTTGCAAGTAGGGAAACTGAAAAACCTACGGGATGAAACCGGGAGGGAGTCTGAGGGAGTTGGGTAGTTATGTGCATGTTTATGTTGTAAAACAAGTGTGCATTATACTGCAATGATGCTCATCGTGAGAAGCTGAGTGTTGTATTAAATGGACATAGAGAAGCAAGTGGGAGTCATTAATGTGTTCCTTTTATGAGCTCTCCGAGTTAACCACTTAATATTCAGTTATGTCAGTGTGTGTTAGCTTACTCATGAGCTTAGTAATGCGGGCGCATGATAACTAATGAAAATCCAACTAACTAGACGAGAGGGACCTATGTAGGCACATACAATACAACTGGACTATGTAATTTTATTATTTATTCCCATCGCTAATGTTATTATTATCTGCTATAAATAAATAGACAGGGCCTTGGTTGAGCTTGAGCACCGTTTGTGAGGGATCAAATAAGGGGAGCACGTCGGTGACCGCACCACCGCCACGTGTTCCACTAGAACGGGAATTAGAGGCTATGGAACCAATGCTTTTAATTCAAGCTTGAATTTACCAAGCAGGATTGCTTTTATCTCCGACCAATTGTTACCACATCACGACCTTAGTGTTGATGGGAAAGAGTTGGGAATGAGAAAAAATTGTATAGTAGTGCTGTGTTCAGTGCTTTTGAAACTGCTTCTCATTATCCTCCACCACTTTAGTGCAGAATTTTACGATGGACCTACGACCCATCATTAGAATAGCTATGTTTGTAAATCGGTTATTACGAAAATCTAGTCACTAATGTCCTCCCGTTTTCGTATCCAGATGGGCGATGGTTCACGAGCGGGATTGCTACAAGCGGAATTCAATGACACGAGGCTATTTGGCTTGAAATACAATGAAACGAGCTCCACAAGTGCGCCAGAGACACATGAGGCACGGGTGGAAATCGACAATCATATCTGGCCCATTGGATTTGCTAAGTTCTGGAAGCAAGATGCTGCACAAGTAAGTAAATTGTATTTGTTTATCTTCCCATTTCCTCGTCTATGCTTTTACTGCATTCGACTTTGATTTAAGTGCTTTTTTCACATGTTTAGGGGCCCATGGTTGTTCATGGGGTGGAACTTTACGATCTGAAAAAACCTGGTGAGAACAAATTGACCGGCGAAGTCTCGATTATAACTATTGATGATGGCCAAACAATTATACTGAAAGGTATGGATACACAAATATTCTTATTTGCGGCCACATTCATACTTGGAATCCATTATGCAGGCATTCATCCATCAAGGACAGTCGAGGTAGAGACAATAAACCGTTGGCCAAGTGATACGGAATTCAAGCATGATACGAAGATGACATGGAACACGGAATCTTCCCTCGGATGGGCCTTGGAGTTTGCTAATACGTCAACGGTAAAGAAAAATTTGTAAATAACGGAGCATAGAACTGAAATTGTAAAAAAAGATGTGCTAATGAAATGGTGCATGAGTTATTCTCAGGGAAGGACGAGTTCATACACGACAAAAATCAAGGTTCATCATCCCGTCCGTGAGGTGACATTGGGCACAGAGTATCGCATGTCAGGCCATCAGATCCAGATCAAGATGAAGCTCAACCCAAATACACTGAAGAGTAGTCGTGCGTTGGAAGGGAAACTCGTTCTAGATGCAATGGGAGACTTTGGAACGCAGCATACTACGAGCATGGACCTAACATTGAAACATCCAGAACTGAAACACGTAAGTTGAACTCTGGTCGTGCATAATGATGGTTGATTTAATCATGTCTGTGTGATTGTAGGACATCAGGTCGAGGGGAGAGCTGCGTGTTCAGGATGCTCGGAAAGTAGATGGTGACTTATGGGTAGACTATTCAGGAGATGCTAGAAGGAAACTGACTCTGAGCCTGCGAACCCCACCCATCTCCCTGACTAAAGGAGGGGAATGGAATGTGACTACGGATGTGAGACTAGAACACCCGGTGACAAAGTGAGTATGAGTTTATTCATTAATAATTGATACTCAGATTAACGTCTACAAGTCCTTATACCCTCGTTCGTATCGTTCCGTCGTATACTCTTAACGCTCATCTCTTGCCTCTTTTCTTTCTTTTTTCTTCAACACAGTTTAGATCTTCAAGCTCACCATGCGAATCAGCATTCATCCCGTCAACTATCGATTATCACTCTGCTCGAACTGAAAGGCAAAGGGGGAAACGTTGGCCAAAAATCCAAGATAGCCTTTGAATTATTTAAAAAACTCCGGAAGCTCCTCATAATGGTCTCTCGGCCTTTATTTCTCCAATCATTTCTCTTCTTTTTAGCCTCTCTGTCTCTGGAATACTCCTCACGACGAGCTATTCCCCAATAACATGACCCTATGCTATCTATTACAGTTAAAGACACCACAGGACGAGCTGAATGTACTGGGCAATCTAAAGGGACAGCATCCTGACTACGTACTTGATGGCATTGTCACTGGCAATGGGAATGCTACGCTGGCCCAAACGGCTCTGGACCTCGCAACGGAAAGGCTTTACTACAACTTTTACGCACTCTACGGTCAAGGTAAGGGAAGTGAAATGTGATGAGGAATGTTGCACTTACTTTAGGTACGCTGCCTTTCTAGGTTTGAAAGATGGCCTGTTGAGCAAAGGTGGTGTCGAAGACTCAAGGAACATCAAGTTTGACATCACAGAGTTGACGAATGAAGTTAGAAATCCACATGTCAAATTTTACCTTCGTTTGAATCACTCCCGATTGATCACATCTAAGCTTCAGTGGCGACCAGACATGGGTGAATATCTTGAGGTGTGTCCCATAATTTTGTACTAGTTGGCAGTCCAATCTGCGTTTGTGTTTAGAAGGAATTTAATGCATCGAATGCGACTGTGTACAGGAATGGTACGCAGAGAAGTCAGAGAGAGTGAGAAATGCTTGGAGTCAACAGAGCGATAAATTGCTTCTTGCCCTCTCCACTCAAGTCTCCCAAGTTATTGAGCAAATATGGGAAGATGCCAAAACTGCTATTGGACCGTTCATTGAGGAAATGAGGTACGCACCTCGTCATTCCGCTTGCCTCACAATCATACGCGCAAATTGTTATGGCCGTGAGACATTTCACTGTTGCATTCACTAACGGACGCTCTTTGCCTCCAAATAGTAGACCTACTACTTAACACACCACATGACCAAGACTTTCATCACTTTTTATATCCATCATGCCTTTGAGCATCTTGAGAAATAGTGCTCAGTGAAGTGATTTCAGCCGGGCAGCTGTCAAACCTCAACGTGGCATTTCCTCGGGTTTGAATTTACCTTGCATTTCATCATGTATATGTATGTGTACACCAAAGCAATGCACACTTTCTTTCTCAACCACGTGGGAGGCCAGAGGTATAGGTTTACACTTTAAAACTAGAGTAACTTCTGAAGTTTTGAAGCAATGGACGTGACGACTACCGGTTCTACATCTATAGAGTTTTGAGGTAATTTTATTTGATGAAGTCCACATTAAAATCGCTCGACGATTGGCATAAAAATTCGAACTTATAGTAAACAGTTCGATTTGAAAATGTGACTAAAAACACGTCCATCTTTTAAACTTTGGACGCCTATATCTTCCAAAATAATCATCGCAGAGACATGTAATCGAACGCTGAGAAGCTAAGACTTCAGAGAATATGCTTCTACATTCAAAAGGTGACCTCATAAAGGAACCTAAAATTTCTAAAACCGTGGCCGAGATTTACTAAAATTTTAGATTTCCTCATAAGGTCACCTTTTGAATACACAAGTACATTCTCCGAAGTATCAGCTTCCGATCAATGTGCTCGAAATTTCTCTACAGCCATTAATTTGGGAGATATTGGCGTCTACTGTTTAAAAAAAATGGCGAGAAGACCCCCCTAAGATCACATGTTAAAATGAAACGGTATCTTTGAGTTAGAATTTCTCAGCCAATCTTTTGTAAGTTTTGATGTGAGCTTGATTAAAAAATTACCCCAAGACTATAGTTTCAGAATTGGTAGTTATCATGTCTATTGCTTCAAAACTTCATAAGTTGTTCTAATGTTTAAGTGTAAACCTATCTCTCGGCCACTCTAGATATACATATATATATCTATATCCCCACTGCCCTTATTATTCCACGCTTCCTTATTTTCCAAGGTACTGCGTCTCCAAGTCAACGGAATGTAAAAACACACTCTGCTCTCTTTCCCGTCGTACTCTCATGAATCACTTGGTAGAATTAGCATTGCCAATTCCCTCGAGAACCCGCAATAATGTGTATTGGTTTAATCTAAATGAAAGTCATGAGGACAGGGATAAGTTCGTAGCCAGAGCAGAACGGGGATGAAGCTGGATAGCCTGAGCAACACTTCCAGTTGCTCCTTCCCTCAGTTACGCCATCCTGCCCCACGGGATTTTCTTACCCCTTCCTTTGTGGCTCTCTTTTCCACGTCTGAACTTCTTTATGGTGGTTGATTGCTCACTTAAAAGTAAATTGTGCTGCGGATGATGATGGAGAAAGCGGCGTAGCATTGGGCATAAGTTTACTCAACTGTGTAAACAGACGAAGGCAGCATGTACACAGAGAGACGCTAAAAAGATTGCCTGCATCCTTTGCACAAGTCCTCTCTCTCTCGCGTACTTCCGCCTCTTTCATCCCACAAATTCACCTCATAAAAATCTATGGAACATCATGCAGTAGGTCACCTTGGAAGCCTTCGGGCTATGCATGTTACGTTTGTGTGGGTGATTGTATGCTGGAGGGCATTTGACCATGATGGCATTTCTATTGAGCGCAAAATACTCGCCTCATGACAGCCAATTATGCAAATAGTGATGCATGTGATAACACCGTTAGTAATGCACTATGAATAACTTCATAGGGACCAGACGAGCGTGGAAGAGGAAATGGCCGAGTGGGAGGCGTTTGTCAACCGGACGTGGGAGAATAATGACTTTTACATTGAAAATGTCACTGCCTTTGTTAACTTAATGAGGGAGGAGATTTCATTGAGGTAAGTTTGTTACCAGTCTGCTCCGGATTCAATAATTTGGGCGACCGAGAAGCTCGTCAAGTTAGAATCCTGGCTATTTTCCCAGGGAACAAAGTTAAAAAGGAAGCAAGGAATGAACGTGTGAGGGGATAAATAGAAGGGAGATTATAATGGATGAAATGAGAACGTGCTATAGCCCCTTCCAGTAGTGTCAGTGTCGTCAAGTGAGGGCGGACTAATAATAGCCAGGACACAGTTAGAAGCCATAAGTAAGAATACTGAAGGTTGGTAGTGGGAAGATAGTGGGAAAAGAAAATAATGAAGAGAAAGAGAGGATATAATTAGGACGAGATACTTGTCCCAGACTGTATGTGTCGTTCGTATGAGCTGCTTGACCAATAGGTTGTTTGAGGTGTGTGGGAGTTATACGTACATCCCACATTGCCAAAGGATACCTAAACGAATCCATTTACTCTTCCCTCCAGATTCTCCAATGTTTTCCTTCGTCTGCGGGACTACCGAAAGGAATTACTGGGCGATTCCAGTCAGCTATTTGAGAAAACCGTTCTTTGGGTCTTGGAAAAGGTTTGTCTTACTCTTTTTTCTTCCTTTTTCCTCACAGCCACAGACTTTTTGTCATATTTTGAATCTTTCCCATTTCCCCTGTTAGTTTTTCCAGAACGTAAATAGTCAAGAACATTGGAGTTGCATTAACGCTGACCAAATTGTAGAGCCCATGCTGGATATATTTACTAGGGGTTATTTTTCTACGGAAACTCCAATAAGGGTATAATTGTAATGAATTTGGTGCGGTATACATCCGAGACCGCAAGGTATGTATGATGCAAAAAGTGCAGCATTAATTCAATCGTGGCGAGGAGAGAATTTGATTATGCCATCGAATTAACCCGTAAGGAGGGAACAGAGAGTGAGAGAGAAAGAAGAAAGTAGACTGTGAAAGAGCTTTGCGTGCTAGTATCTTTATGTAGGTTGGATAGCTTAGATTGGGAGTAAGATGAGAAGAAGTTGGAGGGGGAGGAAAAGGAAGAAGAGAGAAGGATGTGAACGGAAATTGTGTCACAATGGACCTGTATACTTGTGGCTTAAGTTGGCCAGTTGAGCCACTCTCTCTTTCTCTTCTTTGTAGGACGCAAAGAAAAATTGGAATGTTGTTCGACTATTTGCTTTCTTGGTTACTTTCTCTCCACTTTCTCCCCACCCAGACTGTCTTCTTCTGTAGGGCTTCTTTCTCTCTCTTTCTCTCCAACCAGCAAAGACGACTCCATTAAAGTTGATCGATGGATGGACTAAATCGATCCGTGTGTATTTCAGTTGAGGGAAAGTTACCGTCAATTAGTAACGGCTTGGCACGCATACAGAAGAGATTCACCGCCGCTTTCCCTTTCACTGCAGCCCATACGTGACAAATTCTCCGCCCTGTCTGACCAGGTAAACCTTACAATTATTCCTAGTGCTCCTTCATCGCTATAACTATGCGGATGCTTGGACATGTCGTAATGTAATATAAAGCTTTCATAATATGACTGCATGCATGGCTGAGTTTGTCCCGGACCCTGTTAGCTACACACTGAGTGAGTTGGTAGGCAGACAAAAGCCTTGTATGTTTAAGTCTCATGAGATTTCCCTTTTCTCTTCTCCAACTCATCTGTCCATTTACTTTGCACATTGAATGGGGAAGAGCTTGTTTCTCGTCCTCCTTTGCTTCTATCGATATAGACGTGGACAACTGAAGGACTTTCGTACAGAAACTTGATGCTCTAGTACATGTCCATCCTCCGCCATGAGGCCGGCCTCAGTGAATTCCCCTGCTGGATTAACAAGGGAATAGTAATATGAAGCTTTTGTTTTTCCTTCTCAAACAACAGATAGCAGAATCCTTGGTCTCTTGGGCGGACTATTGGTCTAACATTGTGACTAGGTATGGCTCCAAGTTGATCGCTTTCACCGATGTACTCATCCAGCAGTACAAACCCGCCATGATGGAATTGTTCCATAAGATTGAAGATTTTGGCTACAAGATTTTCAGGATATTCTCAGGTCTGGCGAATGTGTGGCTATTTTTAACATGACTTTATTCTTCAGTTTATACTAAAAACAACATTTTTGTCATTTAACAGACTTTATCAGTGAGAAGCAGGCTGAGGTGATGAATTCAAGCTATTACAGACAAGCAGTCTCATTGGCTGATGACGCTGACCGAATTTACAAGGAACTTGCTCAGAATGATACTCCAACAAACATTCGCAAGTTTTACCAGAAGCTTAAAGACTATGTAGTACGTAAATATGAGAATGGAAGCCTAGGTATGTATAGTCCTGCCTAATTTTATTTCCTGTATTATTACAACACTTGGCTGTGCCCTCTACATTCCAATGCAATATGACAGGTCAAATCTGGCAAGAGATCCAAAGCTTCTTCACAAACATGTGGGAAAAGCTGGACTTGACAGAAAGGATTGAAAACATCAAGCAGACTTGGAACACAATCGTAGCCAAGGTAACGCGTAGGTGACCCGAAAAGAAATCAGTCATGCTTGAAATTTGATCATTACAGGCCCAATGGCTCTCCAAATATCTCCATGTTGATGAGACAGTCCAGGAGGTCCTTGTCACTCTCTACACTAGAGGCGGAGAACTTATGTACCAAACGGTCTTGGAAGCGAGGGCGCGATATCAGAAACCAAAGACCAACTTCATATTTGACCCACGTAGAGGACTGATTGAGCTTGAGCAGCGGCTTCCAATGCCATGGGCGGCGTTCAATGAAACACCTGCCTTCACTGTTAGTACACATGATGGCGATCGCACTAATTAATAAAGTTTTTAATAATAACCAATCTTGTGAAAAACTTTGTTGTAGGAGTTGCCGGAGTATAAAAATGTACAAAAGCTCCAGGAGTTGTTCCACTCATCAAATGGTCCATTTTGGGGGGCTATTGGAAGAATAAAGAAGAGTGGTTACAAAGGAGCTTCTTGGCTGCCGCCCGATGATGGTATTTTTGACCTGCTTTTCTTCTATGGCCGAAGTCTCGCATACACTTCGGCCTCTAATTTGACGGCGCTCTTTTGTAGTGCTTCCTTTTCCTTCCTCCTCCTCTTGTTATGTCGTGATGTAAACATTGGGGTAGGTGTTAAGTTGTTAAGGCGCTTTTTGATGTGTGTGTGTGTGTGTGTGTATGCGTGTGTATGTGTGTGTGTGTGTCTATGCGTCTATG
>JAQIWI010000188.1:0-53952 GCA_034698825.1 Deuterosminthurus bicinctus | reverse complement strand
ATTATATTATTTTCAAACAAATTAAATTATATTGTTTTCAAACAAATTAAATTATATTATTTTCAAATAAATTAAATTATATTATTTTTATTTTCAAATAAATTAAATTATTTTCATTTTCAAATAAATTAAATTATATTATTTTCAAATAAATTAAATTATATTATTTTCAAATAAATTAAATTATATTATTTTCAAATAAACTAAATTATATTATTTTCAAATAAACTAAATTATATTATTTTCATTTTCAAATAAATTAAATTATATTATTTTCATTTTCAAATAAATTAAATTATAGTATTTTCATTTTCAAATAAATTAAATTATATTATTTTCAAATAAATTAAATTATATTGTTTTAAAATAAAATTACTTCTTAAATAAAATTAATTCAAATAGCCACAATTAACAAATTAAAAAAATTCGTAAATTAAATTGATTTTAAATAACTTAAGTTAAATTAAAATAAACTTAAATTTACGTAATTTAAATAATTACAATGTAAACTTTCCTTAATTTAAATAAATGTAATTTAACTTTACTTAATTCAAATAAATTTAAATTAACATAATTTAAATAAACTAAATTGCTGTTTTAATTGAACTCACCATGTATACAAACCTGACCACATCCTAACAACAGCACTAATTTGAAAACACAGGTTTCCTTCCAAGTCTTTTCATTCCCAGTTAACTTAACTGTGTTCAAAATTCCGAGTCTCAAACGACCAATTATTTTCCATCCTTCCTGAACTGAAAAAAAATATTTGCTTTTATAATTGGCATTGGCAGTGAGAATGACAAACTTAAAGTTGACGTCAACGTCAACTAAGTTTCTTCCAAATGCGATACAATCTTGAAAATGAGATTTTAAAGTTAAATTACTATTAACATTTTGCAAAGGGTCCCCCTTACTTCACTAGAAATTTTGCCATGTTACATCCCATAAGAAAAAGGCCATTTTGAGTTTCGAGAATTTTTCTTCTTTAATACCACAAGAACCTTTGACCATACGTACCAAGCAAGCGTGGTTAAGCTACCACACTCGGGACCCTCACGCGTGTTACATTGCTGCCGATGGCATTGCTCTGCTCGGAATCACGTCCAAAGCATTTCTCATCCCATAACTCTGTACAGAGCTGTTCCAATTCATACACACAAACGGTCAGTTCTCTGAGGTCTTTGGATACCGACGGATATAGCCTAATTATTCCAACCATAATTATTTCACTTTTAGGAAGCGCTTGAGTGGGACTAAAGCGAGTTGACATAAGGCGGGTGCAGCAGTGCTGCCGGCCCTGGACTCTCTACATGAATTAGTTTACACGAGCGAGCACTAGCAATAACTTGCGTCGTATGTCGCAGTCTGTGTAATGCAATAAAATTGATGCGTTGTGTGAGTAACCACCGAAACAAGGTCGCTGTGGTTCAATGGTCCACTCTTCCACTCATTCCAAAAGCTAGTTCCATTCATGTCTCCATTCCCTTTCCGCTTGAATTCGCATCCTTTTTCACAAGAAGCGTCAGCCTCAGGAAGCTTCCAGTCAGGGCGATGGGGCAGAATGCGAACTACGGTACACAAGTAATTGGCTAGCTGACTGGAGATTAAAATCTTACAGGAGCTAGTGATATTGAGTCTACATATGAGCTGAAAAAAAATGAGGATTGTCTTCATCTTTTCCGTCTTTCTCAAATGAACAGAGTCGGGACCGAAGGCGTTAAGTCACAAGACATTAGTCTACCAAAGGAAAAGGGAAGAAATTAAATGTAGTAGCTCGTCAATAAACAAACAGTGCTTGTGATGAGCCAGATGAACTCAGTTGGATGGATAGATGGATGGATGGATGGATGCTTAAAATTATCGGAGAGAATTATTCGAGCGAGCTGATTCAAAGGGTGAACAGCTTTCAATAATTGCTCCAGCCAACAAGAGTTAAATTATAGCTCAACAGTTTTCCTGCCTAATTACTAATTGTGCTGGAAACTCAAATGAAAGCTATTGCTGGAGGCTTGAAAATCAACAAAGTTTCCTCGCATAGGGAATCGTCTGGACAACAACAGTCAAACTTGATGTGTTGGCAGTGTTACACTATACTGCTAGATACCACAGAAAACGAAATGATTTATGCCCCCAGAAGGGATTCGGACAAGCTACGATGAACGTCTATAACAATTTTTTTTGTCTATTCGCTGTAGGTCCAGCATTCTCCTTGCTCGCACTAACTGCAAGATTTTGTCATTCTCTTCGTATCCTCCTCACCCTTGACAAAAGATCAAACGGAAGGATCATATCCCCGCGACTAAAAATTGGGCTTCATTCTCTCTTCTCATTAACCATTTCCCATTACTTCCCACCAGAATAGCAGCATGTTGCTACTGGTTGTGCACAAAAACATGTACTATTGTGTCCCTGCCAGGAAAATGGCTAGTGATTGGCGATTGCACATAACATTTTGTACAGTGACAGCAAATCCGAGCCTTGCTGTCATAAAAATTGCTTCGGACTCTTCTTCTTCTTTGCTTCCTTTATGCCTGTTGTAGTCGGGTGTAAGCGAATTCTGCCTCAGTCAGTCGTGCTACTACTACTACAAATGATCCGTCTAATCCATATGGATTAGAAGCAGAAGGTGCTGTGCACAGAAGAGAGCACGTATAGCTAGTATAGATGGAACGGTTGAATTCCTCACTATCGAAACCGTCTCGCCTATGGAATCTTTGTGTGAGTGCGTATTCCTTGCCACGCAATGCTAGAAGTTAACGATGCGAAGCCTCTTTCGGGTTTTTCTTAAGGCACGGCAACAAACAAACGCAGCCGAATGCTTATTCCGGTATACATACTAAAATCCTGTGAAATATTTCTTGATTTTCGTATTCATCATTCATTCAATGTCAGGCTGGAGATTGAGAAAGAAAATGAAGATAACTCCTATATATTTTTGACAATTCCGCCTCTTCTCCCTTTCCTCCTCGCACTCAGAGGAAAATGCCTCCTATAATGTTCCAGTTCTTTCGGTAACAAGGGCTTATGTGGCTAATGCTCCTGGGTGGGTGGCTGCCAGCATGACAAGGCTCATATATGTATACATGTGATCTACAAGACACAAAGACGTAAGGCGCTTAAACCATCAACATTACATTCACATCCTTCATTCATTCCCGTTTCGAATTTCCATTGGTCCAAGTCATGCATATATATGCACACGAACCCGTAATGTATTACTTCTCGCACAGGCATTTCATTTGGTAAAATTGACAACTCTCTATTGTCCTACAAGTTTGTACCTCTCATCATATCAAATTTCCCCTTGTTTAAGCGGAGCTATTGTTTCGAATTACTACAGAGGTCTTATTTTCCATGCAAAATGCAGCAATTATTATCATGAGTATTGGAGAAAATAAAGCTATGGGGATTTTGCAAAGTATTTTTCTACTCACACTTGAGCATTGCGTTACAAGGGAACCATTTATAATGAGCAGACGCATCGAAAGGGATTTTCCCCAATTTTCCGCCCTTCCTATTTCACTCGCAAATCCGATGATATATCCGAAAAATCTAAGCTCTGAGAAATGGAACCAGAGAACCCTCTCATAACAATCCGCTTTGAGGTTTTCACAGTGTAAAGAAGCTCATTTTCAAGTAATTTTTTCCATCCGCACACACAACTACCTATATATTCCACAAGTTCCTACTATTCAATCCAGTATTAATGATGCACTTATACGATTCTTTGAAATACAAGGACTCTTGTGGGGATTCTAGACAAACAAGGCGCAGGCTCAGAGCAGATTATGATGAACGAAAGAGTCAAATAATGACAAATGAACTACATCAAAGGTTAATCCCAATCACAATGATGTAACCCGGTGGTACAAAGTAAGGGTCAAAGGTTGTTGTACCACCATCTTTGATAAAATACATAGCTCTATAGATGAGCAAAGTGACGATTTCGGGGAATCATTTTGAGCCAAGAGGCTTGTGCGAGAATCGCCGTTGACAGAGACGTAGTTCTTGAAGAGCCCATCGGCAATTATGGGTACTAAGAAAGTCTTCTGTGAGCAGATTAACCACGTCCTGAGTTCTTGACAATAAATTACTAAAAATAATGATGACGTGGTATTAGCTAAAATTTAAAGTGGAGGGAAATTACATAGCACAGGCTGAGTTGTTATTTCGAGTTAGTTCCTCTATTTGGATCGGACCAATTAGCACGATGCTAATGGCTTACATTGTCGTCGTTCTGTCAGAGATAGAACCTGGCTGGAAAAGAGAAGAGCGGTCTCGTCCAAACTCGACACCGTGGTGTGAAGAAATTAACGGGCGGAGATGTGTCTGTGTGCTTTTAATACCAAATTCGTCGTGAGCGGGTTTAAATTCTAGTAGGGAAAAATAACAACTCACTCTCGCCCACCGTAGTCATGTAGGGCGTGTTCGCAGGAGATCATTATTGTCCTGACATTAAGAAGATAATCTTGTGAGCTGCCCTAAAGCCACACAGGCACGATATAATGGTATGAAATGATTTTAATAGTTTTTGGACCAAAGTGTAAAAAAGTTGAGAAGATTTCCTTACTGTCATCGTGATCGTGATGATGATAATATTAATCAGACGACTCCGTCGCACATGGACTATTACAATTTTCTTGACGCTTGTACAAAAAATAGAGTGTTGTCTAATGTATTTAAAACTCCAGTTACTAACAATAAACCGTCAACTCTCTTCATATGCAAAAGATGACGAATACCTCAATACGCGTAATCACATGTCGTCTCCTCTCAGCTGACCAATTTACCGTGGCAGTGGGCGTATTTGTGGCATTGAGAGCGTCAGTCCAAGGGTCACAAGGGGTCAGACATTTTTACGAGTTGATATTTACCATCTAGAACATAATGACACAATTAAAGGGTGGAGTCCAGTCAGACTTTGACTTCCCTCTCGACACACCTCGTGTGTGCAAGCTTTTACAAGGGACACTATGGTATAGTGGAAAAAACCCTATAGGGCTCGCTCGTCCTCTCTTACCTCTCAGAAGTGAAGGCCAAATAACACAATTTGTTCCACATTCGTCATACATTTACTGCCTTTACCTTCATAGCTATCCTCACCTATTACCTGGTTCCGCTTCAAAGTCTCCACCTGATCAAATTTCAATCTATCTTCTGCCCTTCCTCATACTGGCTGGAGTCCCTTGGTTTCACATGATGGATATAATTCTTTCAACTTCTTCCGTGGCTACAGCATGCATTCATCCTGTCGCGAATTCCCCAGTTCATTCATTCTCACAGCTATTACGAGGGGATGAGAACGATATGCTGCATCAGATGTTAGAACATGGTCGTTTGTATAGCAAGCAAGTAGACTCTGCAGATGTAAGGATCATCATTGTCGTCCTAGTAAGACACTGACAGCCTAATCCAATGACAGGAGTGAGCCGTTGGAGGAAGTCGGGGAGAAAGGACGGAGATGATGATGATGATGATGGAAGAGTACCAAGGAGTGAAGTAAAAAAGACGCAGACCATATCCTTTCCTCTTACAAAAGTCACATATAATCCATTGTTCTTACACTCTGGAGAAGGAGCAGGATGATGATGAGTCACAAGTGTCATTACAACATCTTCCGTCCTTCCACCAGCTGGATCTGTAATTAAGCTGAATTTAACAATTTATCTAGGAACTGAATCAAGTTAAATCTCACATCTCACATGCCTTCGTCCTCCGTCTGGACTGAATGAGTGAGTGGCTGAGATTGAGCGATTGTCTGAGCTCTCATCCAGGCTGATCATTTATTCTTAAATTCAAAAACCTCATTCATCATTATGATGCGTGTAAGGAAGAATGGGCTTGTTTACTTCCTTATCCTGCCTGACTCTCTTTCGGTTACTCTGCCATGGGATGAAAATGGATTTTTACCAACATATTACATTCAGTCGGCTCAAAAGAAAAACTGTGAGAGAAAGCTGAGGGTGCATGTGCACCACTGGATTGCAGCCTTAATTTCCCTCTCGACAAATTCCTACCACCCTCATGGGTGTTTAATTTCAGTCTCCAAAACAGGCTCGCACACACCCATTTACAACATCTCATCTCATTGCAATCCACACACTAAATTTTGTGTGCATTTTTACCTGGAACTTCCATCAATTGAACCACACATGTTTCAGCTGTACGCATCGTCATTATCACCCTTATTATTGCAGCTGCTCCCGTTCGTAACAGAAGCAACACTTGTCCCATTTCACGCCGTTTCTCTACCACGGCGAGATTGATTGCGTTATTCAAGGAGTTTTACACATTTCCAAAAGAATAGCCATTATTGCATGTCGTTTACAATCAGTTGTGTCCCTGTCCAGTTTTGCTATTAGCTCGAAACAAATCGTTCCTTTATTAATCGTAATGTGAGTCTAACTATAGTTATCGTTTGGACAATTTCACGACAGTTGATGCTGCGTGAAGGGAATAGAATGTGGACGCTCACTTGTATTATATTATAGTGGTAAGCTTCCTATCAAAATTTATTGGTGCAGCGACCACTCCAGCTCCTGCTCTGCGCAGCTGAGCACACACTTCTCGATGTAATGAAATTAGTCAAGTTTTAGGTCTACATACTATACTCCTGGCGCACATTTGAGGCTCCTGCAGAAACATAGAAGGATCACGCTCATTGATGAATCCTCATGTCTCTTGCAAACATACAAATGTGACGTCTAAGAAAGGCCTCCAGCTGTAGTGTACGGAAAAATGCTCTATGCGCTTATTTCAGCAGCTACTCTTCTTCATTTGGCCTGGGCGTGTACTCCATTAAAATGCAATACCTCACCCTTATTGGCGTTCGTAGTGTCATGTACGATGCATACACAACTAATTTTCTCCGGCAGCACGGTTAAATAATAAATTTTGACTTAACGGTCAAAGGACACGATGATGAGGCTGTACTTTGTAGCAAATGTGCATACATTACGCCGGTGCAGCCTCCCATACCAGCCGTGAGTGTATATGTCTGTTCAGCTGTAAAAAATGCCTGTAATTAATGAGTGACTTGGAAACAGTGACATGTGACAAGGAGGGTTGGTCTAAAAAGTGTGGTCGGAATGCTGTTTCTCTGTTCATGTTCTCTCTCTGTCTCCTCTCTCTCTCTAACACCCACGGGAACTTACAAGGTGAAAGCACAACAATAACAATAGAGTGGGGGAGATGATTGAAGTTTCAACCGGTATCGTATAGCTGTATATAAGACCGTAGTTTAGAACGTATATCTTCTTTGCTCCCCTCTGTTTTTCAATTTTGTGCCCCGGTATGTGGCATATACCACTAGATTGGTCTTCTTTTTCTGATCTAGAAAGTATCTATTCATTTTTGGCTGCAAAGCTCAGTTTTCGAGAAAATTGATGATAAAGTCATTACGATTGAGTTGTAATGTTAAGATGTTATGGATTTTCAATTAAATTGATGAAATATTGAAATAGATCGCTGATTTAATGAATGTTTATGCAGTTTCGAAGTAAACCAATGGTTTTATGAAATTTTATTAAATTTCGATTAAATCAATGATTTTATGAAATTTTATGAAGAATTTTTTTGTAATGTGTTTGAATGCATATGTAATGGTGGAGTCGTGGTAGAATTTTTTTGTAATGTATTTGAATGCATATGTAATGGTGGAGTCGTGGTAGAATTTTTTTGTAATGTATTTGAATGCATATGTAATGGTGGAGTCGTGGTAGAATTTTTTTGTAATGTGTTTGAATGTATATGTAATGGTGGAGTTGTGGTAGAATTGTTTTGTAATGTGTTTGAATGTATATGTAATGGTGGTGTCGTGGTAGAATTTTTTGGTAATACATTTGAATGCATATGTAATGATGGTGTCGTGGTAGAATATTGTGTAATGTGTTTGAATGTTTATGTAATTGTGGTGTCGTGATAGATTGTTTTGTAATGTAATTGAATGTTTATGTAATGGTGGTGTCGTGGTAGAATTTTTTTGTAATGTGTTTGAATGCATATGTAATGATGGTGTCGTAGTAGAATTTTTTTGTAATGTATTTGAATGTTTATGTAATGGTGGTGTCGTGTAGATTGTTTTGTAATGTATTTGAACGTTATGTAATGGTGGTGTCGTGATAGATTGTTTTGTAATGTATTTGAATGTTTATGTAATGGTGCTGTCGTGGTACAACTTCCTATCCATATATGTAATGGTGCTGTTTTGGTAGAACTGTTTTGTTGTAATGTATTAATTACCAGTGATTAAATTGTTTATATTGTATAATGATGCACATGTAATAGTGGTGTTTGGAGGAAATGGATTTGTATTTTATTTGAATGCATATGAAATTGTGGTGAGGTGAAATTTAATAGTTGAGTTTTGGGGAATTGCATTCGTAATGAAGTTGGAAGTTAATTTTATTTTGTGGTAAGTTTTCTGATTGATGATCAATGATGACAACAAAGTGTATGATATTCTGTATTAAATAATAAGTATTTTGTTCGAGTTTGACGAATTATGTGGGAATTATATTTATGAATATAATTTAACATGGTTTTAATTAAGTTTAAAACGATGATTGTTTTGTTTCTTTATTTTATCGCCGCATATTTGATTATTGGTGTCTGTTTGAACGTCGATGACAACATCGCAAGAATTATTGACGGTCATCTTGTACGGTCATATCAATAATATGCAATACGAATCATCAGTTCTTGAGAAAGTAATTTGAAGTTTGCAAATAGTATATTGGCGAGTCGTTGAAGGGTTCGAGTAGATTGAATGAACGTATTCAAAATAAGCTGGATTTAATGGACAAACAAATTTAGGGAATGTAAGATCGAAAGTAGAATGGATAATGAAATTGGTAGACCCAAAAGGTTATAGCTATGCAGAAAGCTGTATTTGTATTAAATTAGTGAATCATATTGGGCAATTTATAATTTTGATAATTTTTATTTATTTATTATTACAGTTAATTTGGTTATTTACGTATTACTTATACATACAATGAATCTTCTGCATGACATGTATGTTGTTGATGGCACGATGTGGCTGCATTTTTGGATTAACGGTCAAATAAAGTTCACAAAATTGCCAATCCTGTTGAAGCCTAGGAATATACGTTAATCATAATTTTGGTTTTAGAAGTTGATGTATAATGTTAATACTTACCGCCTTCATAACGTCCTGAAAGTCGGATGTATACGGTAAGTGAGGGCATTCGATTAAATACCAATATGCATGATAGTTCTGAGATGTAGCGCACTGCTTTTGAGCCATTTGCTTTGTCGCAAATTTCGATTGTCTTCAAACCTACATATAATGTTTACATTTAATTAATGTGTTTGTATCTGTGATACAGTTAATAAGTGTTGTATGAATTATTATTTAATGTAATGTAACACACATAAGTGTGTTTCTTACGTGAATGTCTTAAGCTCTGACGTATTGGGACAATTTGTAATTTCGACAATTCGATCGAGTTGTTTTTGACATCTGTTTTTAGTTGTTTTACTTCTTCAATGTTTATACCAATTAGAAATGCATCAACAGCATGTTGAATGTCTTCGTTGTCAATGTCCGCACTGTTCAATTTTAGTGTAAGGTCTTTCAAACAAGGGCCTATGCCGAAGCATGATGATGAATAAAATTTTTGATCAATTCCAAATCGTCGAACTTTGAGTTTTAATGTTGTCATCCGTTGGAGTAGTAATCCTAAGTCTTCGATATTATGGCATGTATCTTTAAAATCTCGAACACACATCGAGATAGTTTTTCCAGGTTTGTCTACAGTATGCACAATATTATTTGCGAAGACTTTCATGGAAGTGTGCAATTCTTGCAATGATGGAAGCACTATAGCATTGCAATAGTTGGTTTTCAGTATAGCTGATTGATGTGATGAAATTGATATTCCATAATGGGTCGACCAATGTAATTCTTGCAGGCTTGGAAAGACAACATTTTCGAAGGCGTTACGTCCATTTACGAAATGACATGGGCATATTGTCAATTTCGTCAAATTAGCAGCATTTCGACGTACCAATTCGTAGTACTCATCATGAAACCTTCTTCGTGGGCCTATCAAACCGTTGTCACAAAACACTTCTATAATTTTTAGATTGTTTATGTGTTGAAGAGCAGTAGGTACGTCGGCACTATTGTCGAACCAAGTATATGGGCTAATGAATAATTGTGTAATACATTTTAATACAGTAGGGACAAAGTGTGGTCCACCTTCAAATCGAGTTTGTCCTGTTATTGTTTTTAAATTTGGAGTCACTGTTGGTTGTAAAGTATTCCATTGCGATCCACAGTAAAATGTCATATCCTTTACGACTATTTCTTCGAGGACTGGATAGGTCGTATTACGTGTGTGTCCATTTAGGAATGTAAATACGTTTGCAAATTCGCTGTCGTAGTCTCCTTGTAATTCAATTTTTTTTAGCGTATTACAGTTATTCACAACCAAGTCCTGCACAAGCATTATATCTTCATTTTCGCGAAGTCGCATGTCCAACACCAAAAATTCTAATCCATTACTTTGTAATTGAGGGCGGGGAACACGATGTTTTAAGTTGCGTTTATGAGATTGTCGTCGTTGATGTGGTGATGATTTAAGTTTTATACCTTTTATGATGTTGAATCCTTGATCGAATATGTTTTTATCTAATGTTGATATCGATATCAATGGGTCAGTAACATATGCAGCACATTTTCGGAACAATTTGAGGTGGTCGCGACATATCCCTTTCCATCGACGATTAACTCTAGATGCTCTAGCAATGTCAACGTCAGGGAGGAACGATAGAATCTTGTCAATGACCTATTCAGATAAACAAAATAGATTATTTTTTTATTCATATTTTGTCATCTATAACTTTGAGTTTTAATATTTATAATATTTGTGTCTTTGTTGTGAGTTGTAAACTCATGTTGGTTTGTACGTTTTATCGATGTGTAATCTCTAGTGTTTATGTATTAATGTATTGGTAGAAATTTTGTTAAATATAAACTTACTTCTTTTGGTAAATCGTCCATTTTTACAAATTTTGAACTATTTAGGCTGAAAAAATTTGTTGTTGATTTGTTGATGTAATTTGTTGTATTCGGTGGTAATATGGGAATTTGTTGTGGCAACATGAGGTTGTAAATGTTGTATGATTCAAGTATTTGAACATGCCGTTTGTAATTCTATATTGATCGATAGATGTCATGATGTAAGCGAATTAGATAAGAATTCCATGTTACTTATATATTGAAACCTCATGAAATAGGCGAAGATCATGGACTATCTTATTAAAATGTAATTTTAATGTGATGCATGTACTGCCATCTTTGCGTGGTTTGTGTAATATATAAAAGCATGGGTGTATGCACCTTGAGGTAACAGTTTGTGAACATTAAAATCATTTTCTGTAGTTTAGATAACGAGTTTATGGCTGTATTGAAAATTGCATTTTAGATTTTATGATAATTTGTGGTGTAAATAGAATAATAATAATGAAGCTTTTATGTTCGAATTGATACATATTTTATTAGTAAATTGTTATAATATTCATTGTTATGTGCTTGTACATTTTTTGTGTCAGTAATTATCACATTTCAGTAATCATATTGATGATAATTTTTATTATAATGATGAAACTGTCCAGTAAGGCAATTCTTTGTCGGTATTCGTTGGCTTTCATCATGCGTGTACGATTTTCACGATCGTAGGTTAATTGTTGACATGTAATATTTTCTAAAATGCAAAATAAAAAAAAATTTACATTTAAAATTACTTTAATTAATTGATGTGCATTTTGGTACCATTTAGATGAAATCGAAGAAGGTCGCGTGCCGTTTCTAATGGAGTTTTGGTGGTCCAAGGATCATACTGTTAACATTATGTTTGGTTGTTATGATTTTTGTTGCTTTGTATGTGTAAAATTGAATTTGTTGCTTACCTGTTGGTTAATGAACAAATCTTGTAATGATTTTGGGCGCGGCATGTCATGGAAACTTCGGTATTCTGTCCAATATGCTGCATAATAGCTTTTTGGAATAACTTTACGTAAGTGAGCAGCTTGTATTTGCAGTTTTCTTTGGGCTGGATTTTTGGCAAAATTCAATACGTTTGACACAAATGGGGTGTTGAAATAGTGAAATTCAGGGTAAATTTTTTTGAAGTATTCTTTGATGTCGTCATCATTCGCGTTTAAGAAAATTTGATTTTCTGGAGTTAAATCCATTGTGGCGAATGGGAATTAGTATGATTGTGATGTTGTGGATGTTTTTTGAATATTGGTGCGAGAAGGAGATGATGTAGCAAGGTTGTCTATTAAGTATGTTTTATTGTTATGGATATTGTGAAAGTTGTAATTATTGTTATGAAAAAAATTGAAATATTTGTACAATCGGTTGTTTTTGTGGATCGACTCATAGTAATTTTTCAGCTTTTTCGGTGACTTTAGTGAAGATGGCTTCTATTTGCGTTTTCTACGTAAAATAAATGTCATGTTAATGTGTTTTGTTGGTTAATTGTTTTGTATAATTATGCTTACGTTTAGTTTTTTCATATTGGTATGGTCGTGAATTTCGAAACATGTTTTGGCTGTTTTGATGTAGGCCGAGTTAGAATTCAAATATGGGAATGGTGATATTCCGTCTTTCCATATTGCTTGCGCTGGTAGCAATGAATCGTATTGCATGTAGTTGTCGTGACCGTACCAAATGAGCATTGCAGCGATGTCTTGGCCACATTTTTTGGCTTTGTTTGGTAAATTGTCAATTAATGTGGTGAATTCTTTGACGTTCATCCGAGAAACAGGAATGAGATATGCAGCGATGAAATCTTCTCTTAGTAAGTCGACGATTTCGATTGCTCCTCTCATATTTGCTTGCTTTAAATCGGTCAATGTGTAAGTCCGCATTCCTGGTATATATTGAGTTTGGTGTAAGAAGTACGCGCTGATATGAGTAAGGTTGTATTTGCTGTAAAACAATGCACAATGTTATTAGATATAAGTTTTAATGAAGACGGTATATAGTAAATGGAGGCTTTTGTTACTTGTAGTTTGGCGTAGTGTTGATTGGAAATTTTGTCATCAGTTTGTCTGTCATTCTAGCTGCACTTTTATATAATCCCATGGCGGCGTATCTTTTGATTACGTCAATGAATTGGTCGAATTGCCAGTCTAATTTAATGCATCTCACAGTCATGACGTATTCAGCAGCATATGCGTAGTTAATGATGTGGTGTTCCATTAACTATAAAATCGAACAATTAATTATTTGATATTTGAACAGAGAAAATTATGTTTTTTTTATAATATTAAAGTTTGTACCTTTTGAATAACCTCATGAGAATTTTCTGAATAGATTTCATATTGATCTATTATATTTAAAAGTGTTTCGAAATCTATCAAGTGTGGTAATTTGCTGATGACATTAGTGAGGGGCGTTTTTGGAACATCCAAGTTGAGTGCTCTTAAAAATATGATTATTATTTATATAATTATATTGGTATTTGTTTAATTGATGATAAATATTTTTAAAATTCATGTTACCTGAGTAGTTGAATGTCGTCTGGAATTACAAGGGACCTTAATTTATCAAAGAGTTTGATTAGGTACGGCGGATCTGATTGTAATGGTTCAACGATTATAATCGTTTCAGTTTGACACTGTTGTTGAGGTTCCATTTTAAGTGTGATTTATAATTTCAGAGTTTGGAATTAGTAAGCCAATTTGATGTTTTTGATAAATAATATAATTTTCCGCGCGTATTAGTATTGGGATGGATTGTGCTAGATGGCGTTTGAATGCAATAGTTGAATTTGCATATAAGACGTGTGTAATTATTTAATTTTGTAAATCGTGGTGTTGTATATATTTCTATTTTTTTTTGCAATTGAATGTGGGTTCATTACGATGAAATATGTTTTATTACTTTGCTTATGTGAATCCGTAATTTTGTATAGATGAAAACGTTAAATTTGTGGAAATGTGTTCAAGTTGATCTTATTATAATATGATTCGATTTATTATAATGTTTTGTTTAACAAAAATTACATTTTGTGATATAATTGATAAGACATTCAGTAGCAGTTACAATGATACCGATTAGGTTGAAATTTATAATATTATTATGGTGTGCCATTATTATTAGGGATTACAATTAATTGATATTAAAAAAGTTTATATAAGTTTTCCTCACAAATCCTGACAATGAGCTAAATCAAAATAACGGATACGTAACGTACCTGTAAAAATTTACACACTTTATTATATCATCCCAATTTGATTTACAATGGAAAGAAATAAATGTACTTTTGTTTTGCACTTTTAAAGAAGAACATGTGAAATCCAACAGTGAAGTAAAACGTTATTATTAATCATATTTTTCGTCACGTATATTCACTTATAAAGTTGGTGCATTTATTCTAAATAATAGGAAGAATTATTACAAATTATTTTGTTGATTAAGAATGAGTGAAAGTAGTGGTAGTTTTACATAATCAGATTTCAGATCGAGGTTTGACTGGGATTTTGGCGAGGTCTTCTTTTAACTTTTCCATTTGAGTTATTATAGATAACAATGCTTTGTATTTGTCTCTCCTTTCAGTTGGTGTGAGTTTGAACTTGGCTTTTGTAGATAAGTTCAAATTGCACATGTTATTTAGTGCGTCTTGCATTGCCCCGACGGTTTCCTTCAGAATGTTGGGTAAAATGCTGATTTCATTGTCTGCATTAATTGCTGGAGGAGCCTATATTAATTCATACAATATTCAAAAGTATTTATGTATTATAGTTTATATGTAGATTAGGTAGATCATGTTATTTCTTAGATGATGTGCATTTTTGTCCCAGAAGTTCAGTGAAGTTTCGTATATACGTAGTTGCTTGCTCTACGAGATCTGTGAATCTTTTGTCATCTTCCTCCTTAATAAAATTACGATTATTATGTTTATATATAATTCAGGATATGCGGGTTACTATGGTATTAGTTTGTAATGAACGAGTACCTTTATAAGTCTAACTGGGCTTCCGGTACGATCCAATTGAAACTGTATCATTGTAAAGTCGTTATAAAATTTTAAAAAGGTGGTATTGAATATCTTTATAGTCTAAGTATGATTTCCGTTTATGCCAACTGAGAATGCGACTAATGTTGCGATAATATTATTTAGTGTTTCTATCATAAATCTTAGCTCAGCAAGTGTGATTATTCGTCGTCCACCAGCATACGGATAGTGGAAGTTCTGAATGTTATTCTGTGTATGATTGCAAGAACCTACGTCTTAGTTTTCATAATGTGTATTGTTTAGATTGAATGAAGGGGTTTAATTGTTATTTTACCTGTTCCGTCTGTTGATCAGCTCGTGATGATGATGCATGGGGAATGGGGGCAGAAGAACCTTGAGCCATTTCACTTGCAGGATTTTCAAGTTCGTTATAGAATTCACCAGATTCAAATTCGTCGGGATCTTGATCTGGATTCTTATATAGTAGAATGCATGAATTGTTATTGTATCTCAATAATCAATTTAAGTAATCAATACCTTTGGCGTTTCCAATGGCTCAATGTGTTGTTGTTGTGATCGATTCAACTGGCGAGTGGAAACCCGTACAGTTGCTACGCTGTCGTTGTCGTTATCTATTTCCATGTCTGTATCATCTTGTGCATTGTCTACAGTAGTACAACTATGTTAATATTTTATGCTTTGATAATATAATTGATTTTAATTGTACCCTTTTTAGGACGTTTTGAAATATGCTTCGTTGGCTTCGTAACAGTTGGGTTCCACATGTCGATCTGTAATTATATAGATAAAGTTTTATTTGTAATTTATCGTGTTGTAGTATTTTTGTCCGTCGAGCAGTCTGTGTACTTGTGTAAGATTACTGGTTTTATTCAAATTTATATACGAACCTTCGTGTTTGATAGATAGGTGAGAAGATGTTTCCCTTTGGGTTTGGGCAAATCTGCGAAATTGTTGTGTAGTATGAAGCTCACGGCGTAGTGCTCCGTTTCTTGGCCCATAGTATTATTTTTAATCGCTTCCAAATAGCTTTCATAAGCTTTTCTCATGGGTTTCGTTTTTTGTAGTAGTCCAGCAATTGAATTTTGAAGATCCTCACTTAGATTTCCGAATTGATGGAAGTTTGTTGCACACAGGTTTTTGATTTCGTCAATTGGTTTTTTCCGGTAAGGGCCCACAAGATGATGAATATTTACTTCGGACATTGTAAATGGGGGGATTCTATAGAACACGGTTAATATCGACAATGTTTTTATAGGCATTGGGATTATATAATTCGCTACGTGTTTGCATTTCGTGTTATGTGAATAGAATATGTGTTTATTATAAAGTACGTACCGAATGTTGAAGATGCTGAAAATTGGAATTATTTAGTTTAAATTTAATTGAAGATCACTGACAGTCGTCCTCGCTGTGTATTTGGTATAGAATGATGAGAAGTGTGACCATGCTGGGAGTTGTAATAAAAATCATTCACAGATGGCTGTAGTTATGATCTGACTTGAATTATATGGGTTTTTCAAGGATATATGTGTAATTGTAATGCTATGTTCATATGTTTTATTTTGCTATGAATTCATTTGATAGATATTGGTTGTTGATTGAAATTTTATTGTGTAACGTTTATGTAAAGCAACAAAAATGTCATTTCGTAATAATATAATATAAATCAGGTTCTAAATTCTATAGCTAATACAACTCTATAATTTTAACATAACAAATAATTTAATATTCAAATTGATCTATCATGGACACATACTTAGTAAATCGACCCCTGGCTTGTAAGATAAATCGTTGCTCTGTAAGTAGCTGTTTTTGAGGATTACATTAAAATGGTTACTGACGCTGTTTTTGGTCATACCATAGAAGTGCATCATAATGGGACTGTGTTGATGGTTTGTTTCTTGGCCAAAAGTTTGTTGAAAATCGACGTAGTTGTGGATCTGTCCGTAGGTGTTGTTTTGTAGGTTGTGTTGTAGATTCTCGGAGAGGTTCATAAGTATGTTTTCTGGGAATGATTGATAAAGATATACTGGTCTTTCAAGTATTGCTGAAGCCATTATGTAATGTGTTGTTTGCCCCCAAGCTAAGTCTTCGATTGCATTACGGATGACATCTGCTTCATCTGAGCCCCTTTTGTTGACAATTGTCGTGAATTCTTCGCGGTGTGATATTAGTATTGCATACGTCACCAGCAATCTAATTGTAGGGTACATCGATTGGTCACCTAGTACAGCTAACGCCAATGCTCGGAACAAACAGTTACCATCGGTACCTACATTGATTGGGGTGTGATACAAGGTGATATTTAAGGGAAGTTGTTTGTCTGAATTGTCGTCTTTGTTGGTAGTGTCTTCAACATCGTCGTAGCATTTGGTTGATTGTGATGATACCATAATTCGAATCTTTTCAATATTGACCCTGTAATGTTGCATAATAAATGTCCCAGCTTCATTGTAATGTATCTTGAATTTGGAACAAATTTTTTGGATGTGATTCAATATGTTGCGACAAAACTGGTTGACTGATTGCAGATCATCGATATTGATTTTATCGTAATTGGGTCTGTTATCTGATGCCATTATCATTTGTTCAGATGATAACTTCCAAGCAGGTGGTTTTTGATGGGCAGCTTGAAAGGGTTGAGCTTGAATCGCTGGTGTTCGTGTATTTGAAATGGCTGCAATTGCTGGATTGTACATCAAATAGAAGCAATTCGAGATGATGTCTTTTGTGATGTTTAAGTAGTATTTGAGTTGAGATGCGTTGTCTACCTATTAATTTTGCACGAATGACATTAAAACTGCTACATTTTGTATTCATCTAAAAAAATGAAGATGTTTAAAGGAATTTACTTTTGTTAGCATGTTTCGTATGATTTTCTTAGATGCTGATTTTGAATGATGGTGTGTGGTACTTGAGACTTTTGATAAAATGGACTTTGCAGGAATTGGAGCGGATTCTAGTGGTGATGAATTTTGGTCCAGATTTGGATATTTTAGGATCAAGATGTTGAGCCCTCTTATGCCCCGTTTCAAAGCGTTCTTGAATACGTCTACGTTGGTTGTCTACAAATATCATTATTAAAGGGTTACGTAATTGTACATGATGTAGATGTTTGTTAAAGTAAAATCTTACTGTTAGTTGTAAAGGTCGATTTTTAATTCTTTTCTGTGGGGGCATGGATGTCAAACCAGCAAGTTTTTTTGTTGATTTTTCTGTCCATGTACACGGGCTTTTTCCTGTTTTCCATACTTTTTTATTCCACCGTCCCATTAGAAATAGGCCATTGAAATCGTGTCCTAACAGTACGAGACAATCTGCAATTTGTACGCGTGTTCCATTTCGGCCTGTCATTGTTGTCTTAAGTACTTGAGCTTCTAATTGATCATTAGATTTTCGAGCCGAAGGCGTTAGGAAATCTTTAATGAATTCGTCTGATAATTTGTTTCTAATTGATTCAATTGCACCCCTCCATTGAGCGGGTGTAATGGGGTCCATTTCCATCGAATCGTACGGTGATTCTTTAAGTGGTCCAGATGGAGGTTGTTTGGGTGTCAAAAAGTAGTTTGATGGTTGTTGTCCTATAGTGGTAAAAGGATCCAGTTGAAGGTTTAGTATTTGTACAATTTTATCATCCAGGTAGCCATAGCTTAATTCTGTAATACCGAGATGTATGTAATCGACGCATTTGTTGGTGGAGTTGTCATCCGTATCAGTAATCGTACTTTTACCTTCTGGACTTGAATAGTAGATTTGGTCTTCTGGTCGTAATACATTTTTGCTTATTGTATTTTTCATGGTACATAACAGTGGCTCGGTGAAGTCATATAAACTATCCAATCGAAATGATTTATGTTTATACTCAATTGTAAAAGTTGGCTGCGTGTCCGATTTGTGAATGCATAAAAGGTAACTTACTTATTTTTGACAATTTTCTGTATACCTATACGAAGAATCATTTCATTTGCGATTCTCTTAGCCGACTGATGTAAACCGTGGTTGCAGTATCCTTTTAAAATGGCGGCATAATCGTTCAAGTCCCATTTGGTGCAGTCATTAAAAATGGTCATATAGTATTCTGCTCCAAACAAGAACACTGCAGCATCTTTTGCTAAGAGCTGTAATATTTCATAATGGATAATACATGTACATTTGCAGTGCGGAAATTTTTAGAAATATGTTTTACCGAAGTGATCACCATGTGGCTGTCCTGCTTAAGGTGGGTTGTGTGGTCCAAAATTGTCAGTATGTCATCAAGTGAAAGTTCAATAGGCAAAAATGGAATGAGGGTTTGTAGGCTCATTTCTTTCATCCAGTCTTTGTATTCTCTGCATTCATTTTAAAAATGTTTACAATTTTAAAAATGTAGTAGCTATAAATTGTATTGTTGTTTGATCGAATTTTATTATAAAACTTATAGTATTACCTTACGCATGCTATTTCGTACAAATGTCTGTGTGATCGGTTTTCACAAAATTTTTTAAGCAAGAATGGTGGATCACTAATTACTGGATGTTTCATTATCAAACGCTCCATTATGGAGGTTTTCGAAATGTGTTATATTTAAAAGTTAATAATGATAAAAATTAATAAAATTCGTCCAATAAAAAAAAGAAATTCGTTAAAATAATCTTAGTTTGTATTCACATCATGACCATGCGTTATTGATGTTTAAATTGGCGGGTTTTATTGTGTCAATGATGTACTCCAATTGCATTGTAATGTTTCTGCATTGCTCGGTGTAACTTGAAAATTTTGCACATGTAATTTAAATTTGGTTTGTAGATGGCGCTATGTATCGTATTGTGATCATTAGATCAGTTTCGCCCAAATATTCTCGTATTCAGTTCATTCGTGTTGCTACATTGAGTACAATAAGTAAATTGGTAGACGTAAATTTAAAACGTTTCATAAAAATTCGCAAGGTATTACGAATAGTCATATTATTTTCAATTAAATTTTATTTTCTGTTACATTTTGATGTGATAAAATGGATAATACTTAGGTTTTGTCGGCATTTACAGTTATTTTTATTATATTGATTAAAGGAATAGTATGCATGTGTTTATTTGTACTTACAGGTTATAATAACATTATGGCAGATTTCGAAATTGTCATTGAAGGTGTCAGAAAAGAAGGTGAAGTTTATGCATCCCAACAATTGAAGCCGGAAATTAAGGTTGAGTTTCATCAAAGTGTCACGGCGGGGGTTCCACACGGCCATATTCTTCGGAAGGAAAACTTATTCTTGTGCCCACTTACGCCAAGTATAAAAACTGTGGAGCATGTAGTTGATCGTTTGAAGAAGGATTTGAACATTTCTGGCAATATTTACATGAAAACAATGGATGGGGTAGTTTTAATGCCAGAATATCCTGCTGAAAAGTTGCCATCGTACGGAAAACTACAGTAAGTAAATGAGGTTGATATTCAGTTGTAATATTTTAGATGTTATTCGTTAGCAGTGGCACTGTTAACTTGATTTGAGAATAGCGGATGTTTTTTTTCCACTTTTATTTTGCAATTTTTTTTGATTGCAGAATGCTTCATCATGACGATTCGTCCCGAGGACCAGATACGTATTACCTTCATATTGTTCAAAATGGGAATGAGACTGCTTCAACATTGAATGCGATTTTGTGAACGTTCATACAGCTGTGATCGCGAAATGAAGTGTGAAGTGCAAGAACATTTTTTTGTCGTATTTTGTAATAGGTCTAAATTTGGTTGTTTATTTAAAGGTTACTTTTATTATCAATGAGTGTAGCTTGCAGTTGTTAAATGCAGCTAATAAAAATGAAGTCATAAAATAATGATTTTACATCCAACAACTTTACATCCATGTTGTATTGAACATCCAAAAGTTCAAGTACAACTTTTGAGTCAGGGTCCTGTCATCGTTACTCTTTATCTCAGATTCATATACAAATCGACGTATATATAATAAATCACTTTCGTCGTGCCATCAATGTATTGATATCGCTATGATGGCGGATTACAATTTATGATAACCATCCGATCAAATCGTCACCGAGATTACTATAATTACTTCAAGGCCTCATTTGTTCAAATTTACAATAACACAGTTAATAATGCAAGCACGTTTTAAGAACTTGTCTTAATAATGAACTGATGAGAAGACTGATTAATGCAGATGATTTGATGTATGAGTTTGACGCCACTTAGGTTTTATGTGAAATTTCATATAGTATAAACTATATGAACAACCGACTAGCGCTATTCATTCTGTTTCGTTTACATTGAAGCAACTTATTTGACAAGGAATAGTAAGAACCTGCTTAGGTAGAATAAAAAGTTGGAATAAAAAACATTTCTGTTTGCCAACATATCTTAATCTTGTACCCAGACATAGTTATACATTTTTTGTATAACTTCGACGCCACTTAGATATTTTAGTGAATTCCAATAGCACCAAACGCCAAGTTAGTTTCTTCAATTCTGTTTCATAACACAACATGTAAATAAATAAAAGCCGTGCGATTTAAATACATCACGTGAGTGAATTTAATCTTTTCCAGTGGTTTAACATTTTGTAGTTATTTGAGCTATAAAACAATTTTTGTATATTGGTCAATGAAAAAAGTCTATTTGATAAACTGTTGGTAGTGATTTAGTTTTATAGAGCCATTTATTATTTTGGCTGTTTACGTGAGGATTGTTTATAGCAGTGCGAAGATTAAATACGATGGGGTTAATGTGATCAAGAAGCTGGGCCAGGGGCAATGTAGCCACAAATACTGCTACATCAATTTTTTTGTATCGCCTTTTTAAAACAGCTCTGTATGTTATTGTTACATCTCTGTATGTTATTGTAGTACGAATATTGTTACATCCGAATAAAATGTTGGATAAAAAAATTTTCTGTATGCCGGTTTTGTAAGACTTCGGCGCCAGTTAGTTTTATTGTAGGAATTTATATAGTAAAACTGTCCAGCTTGGGAAAATGGGAAGTGATTATGAGAATATAAAAATACGCCAACACAAGCGCATGTAGAGATGAGGTTGTTGTTCATTTGATGGGCAATTAATACGCACTGAATTGACTGTGTAGAGAATGGATGATAATGTGGTAACAGTAATGCTGACCTTAAATTGTTTTTATAAATTGCTATGGTGAGAGTTGATGTTTTGCAAAGGGTTTATATGTGAATTAAAATTTGGTAGTGTTACAAATGGTTGATTGTGGAAATAAATACGCATTGATTCAAATCGGTGGCTTCTTGGACTATTACATTATTGTTTTCAATGAACCTCAAAACATTGGGTGCAAATTGGTAATGTCCGTACAAGTAAATGTAATTATTTGTATGACTTTGACGCCATTTGATATTTATGTAGACTGTTGTTTAGCATTAACACTGCAGTTTGGGAAAATTCTTCAATGTGCATGTGGGTATTAGTAAAGACTTTATCTGTTGTTTCAGTCGCAGGTATACAAAAATTTACTTTTATATATAGTAACTAGTAGTATATGCAATCAATGTAATTAATTCGTTAGAAACTTGTGACAATTAAAAAAGCAGAGTCATAGTCCAAAGTTCATAATTTAATGTACTGAGCTCAACTCATGCGGAAAAGCACGAACTACGCGACGAGTCTGTTATACATGTTGTGATGTCCATGTGTGTTGTCACCCGAGTTTACATTGCCCCAGCTTTCATGCCACAACATAGAGAGCCATTTATGTACTCCTGTGGTCCATTATGACTTATTGATGACTTTATAGGTGAGCTTCAAGTCTCGAAATTATCTTCGTAACAGCATATTTACCAATAAATGATGAATAATTATGCCAAATGAGTATGCGTAGTAAGCACGGTCCAATTGGACTTTTCGGCATGAGACAGACGATTAAAAAAATCAACAGGTGTTCCTTTGGCTTTCCATCATGTATTAACAAATAGATATTCCACATCCAGTAATTCATTTAATGGAAGATCACATATGTTCAGTTTTCCATAGTGACCGTCTGCTTTTTGGTACTACAAAGACATGACTTGTGTTGGTTTGTATTAACGGTAGCATTAATGTGGGAGGATTTTTCCGTGTATTTTTAATTTGAAGACAAGAGTTCACTGCTGTTCGTACTTGCTATGAAAAGAGACGTTTGTAATTAGGGTGAAATATAAGAGGAAAACAACATTATTATTCGAAGAGTATATCGGAGGAACTTCCACAATTTTTATTCCAGTTTCTACTTCAATCACGTTCTGTATTCATTTGGCAGGGTAGTGCATGCTCTACTGTTATAACATTGCCCCACTATCATAAGTACAAAGGAATAGGTAATCCAGTTGTAAAGAAAGCCAATTAAAATTGCTGAGACGTACATGACTATAGATAAAGAGAGCAATGTAAAAGTCCTATATACAACTTATGAATGTTTCGTTGTAAACCTATTTGGTTAACCATTTTTGCTATTATTAAACATGGCAGTCTATTTTCGTATTTTAAAAGGAGTTGTTCAGTAGAAGTAATGTTATTTCAACTCTTGGGAGTTACAGGATTAGTTGTATGACTTCGACGCCACTTAGATGTTCTGTTGGATTTTACATAGCCTAAACTTTTCAGTTGATAGACGAGGAAGGCTATGACAAGTTGCATATTTATGATAACAAATGCATAGTTTGTAAACGGTTAGTATAAAGATAGATGATAGGTGGAGTACTAGTCTATATTATAATTTTCATTGTGATGAGAAGCCACGTTTATGTGCTTTAGCTCAAGTTGGTGTGTACTGGCAACCTCACAGTAAGTCTTAGTGGTGTTGAAGTCATACAATATACTTTGTATTATTATACTTATTTTTGAGTGTTGGTGTATTATGCCGTAGGGTTTTTCCATAAGAGAAGTCATGGTGTTAGGTTAAATTAGGACATTATTAAAGCACCCCTCCATTGTCATTGGTAATGTGTAGTTATAGTTCGATTTATAAAGTGTAATGATTACACAAAGTTGTCCATGTGATTTGATTATATATTTAAATATGAATATATTCTCCCATGTTCATAACGTCTGTGGTCTTTTTGGTCGACCATATTGTCAGTGCTCTGAATTTCACTAATGCATGGTGGTGTAATGTGCAGTTTGGTTATAGTCAACAAGTCGATTCAACACTAATCTATTGTCGTGGACACTAGACTATATACATTATTGAATTTTATCTCATTTTTACTTCAATCCGTGTTACATCAGTTTTCCTTTCTTCGAAGTATGTGTACTGATTAAATGAAACCATTTATGTTCGTTTGTTTATACTAATAGTTATGCAGCAGTCATTCAACGTATTTAATTTTAATTCAGGTGAATTATGAATCCAAACTTAAATGCTGGCCAAGGATGTGACCGTGGTGAAGGATTGCAAAATGATGACAGGTCTGGCACGAATCCTATTCAGTATGTTGTTGGAGGTTCTAGTCGAGGTTTCCGGCATGTACATCAGATTGACCCAAGTGAGCGGCGTCTTCATTCTAGGAGAAGAGGACGTGGTCGCGGTAACCCATCTGTTAATCCATCACCAATGCCTATTTCCGAAATTCCGACGTATTCAACTCAACGGCGTGGGCGTGGTATCCGAATTTGTGTTCGTTCAGCTTCTCCAGGAAATGCCGTTGAGATGGTTGAACCGCAGCCATTAGAGGAAGTATTAGATCAGGAGTAAATAACTATAACATTTTCATCATTTTTTGAATTAAATTGTAATATAATGATATAGTATTTGATATGTTACAATGATTTTTTTTATAATGAAGTACACTTAATAGTACATAATTACGAAAATTGACACGCCGGTATTATAATGGACACACTAAGCGATGTCAATAGCAATGATTTATTTTATGTTATATTACGTATGTTTCTTATTTATAAAATGTAAATAAGTAGCGATTTACATACAATGCTAACTAAATTTAATTGTAAAATGGTCCCGAATAATATCCTTTTTTTACGGCGTTTCTCTTTGTGCAATCATGCTTAGAAAACAAATTCATTTTGAATGGACGTTGGCATCAGCCGGTGGTATGGCATTAAATCATATTAATTCAAATAAGATAATGCTCTGACTTTATTTCTATGGCCTAGGTTATATTCAGGGGACTCTTATGTTTGTGCTTTTATTAATTTAGTATTGCCTTTATTTATCAAAATTTTGATACGTGAGTTTGCTTGGATTTGTTATTTAAGAATAAAAAATTAGAACAGAACACTGTATGACAAACTTTCATTAATAAAATGATAAGTAACAATTTTATGATATTCGTGTAGAAACTATACTATGTAGAAGTTAAAATTAAGGTTTTATTGATATGTACGAAAGTTTTGATGATGTATAAGTTGCCGAAGAGCACCTCATACGTTGTTAGTATTATTATTATTTTCGTTTTTATACATTGTTTGGACAGTCACGTCTGATGATGGTGGCATAGTTTCTTAAACGACTGAATTTTGTAAGTTATATTAAAAAGTATTTATAAATTTTGCACGATAATAATTGATTTTAAAATATTAAACAAAAAAATATAATCGTTTATGAGTTGGGGTCGACTGTCAGTAAGAGGTGCATCCTTTGATGTACTTAGTGTTCCTGTTGGTGTCTTATAATTGTTGCAAAGTTTGAAAGTCCATTATATTCTGAAATAAACAAATGCCATTATGAGATTTTTCGTAACACGACATTTGTTTTGCGACTTACCATGTGTCCATCCGTTTGTTATTATAATGGTTTTGTTCATTAATGGACATCTCGTGAAAGCAAAGCGGCAAGAAACTTCCGATATGTAAGGAACCAACGGTGTAAGTGGTATATTTGAAGAATCACACAGTGTGATATTATCCAAATCTATATATAAAAAGAATATAAATGACCACGAAATTATGTACATAATACGTCAATATTTGTGTATACATACCTGAGCATTGTAAGTTTGGTCTTATAGCAGCATATTGGTACCGCTTCCAATCATACGGGGCTTGTATTTTTTTTATTTCTTGAATTTCTTCAATATATAATCCACAGAGCACGGCATCCATTACACTTTTTCTTTTTTCAATGTCAAGTCCATTATGTGACAGGAGGACGGCCAGATTTTTTAATTTGCTACAATTGTTGAAGAACTGTGTTATTCTGAATTGTTGGTCCTTTCCAAGATTTTCCACATGTGCAGTCAGGTAGATAAGTTGATCTGGTAGTGTGCCGAACGAGTTTAGGAAACTGTATTTGTCATCAAAGTGGGTCAAAATCATTGTCTGACAGGTTGGACTGGCCGGTAATGCAATAGCTCTTATAAGTTGTACATTGTCATGAGTTCCCCGGTTAAATAGACGCATGGAAATCGACACGGTTTCCAACGCTGGAAAGATTTCCTGGTTGCAGAATTGTTCGCGAATAGTAAGTCTTACTTCTTGGGAGCGAAGAGCACAATTGTGACTGTCGATTATTAACTTCGTAATACGCTTGAATTGTATTGCGTGATCCCATCTTCTTAAGTTATTGAACAAGCAAGGACACAACGATAATGTCGTTAATGTTATGGAACTCCTCTGAATGAGGGTGTTGCAAATTGGTAAATATTCATTGATGAAGAATTGGTTAAGGTTACGGCAAAGATGTTGTACGTAGTTTAGATCAGTCAACATATCGATTCCATTTGAAACGTTTTCAATAATCGTATCATGAGTTAGGCTTGGAAATGTAAATTGTTTGATACACTTCACAACATTTGGGATAAAGTTGCCGTTTGGTTCAAATGAAACTAACCCAGTTATTTCTTGGAGGTTTGGCGCGACAATCATACGCATTGCGTTATCTTCTCCACCAACACAATACATAGATTCGATGTGAATTGAACGTAGTGCGGGATATGTTGAATGTCCACATGTACCACTTAAAAACTGGAATACCTTTTGAAATGTAATACGCATTTCACCAGTGTATGTAATTTTCTCCAACGTTTGTGAGTTATTGATAATCATAGCTCGGAGAAACTTCTGATCTGAAACATGGCATTCGTCGTATGGGACATTGATGTTGAAAAATTTGAGTCCTTTTGTTTTAATTTTGGATTGTAGTCTTGTGATTGCTCTTGAAATTCTTCGTAAGGGATCGGGTCCTTCGTCGATTTGCACACCTTTTACGAATCCATATGAGAGCTTGCTTATATCTTCATCAAATCTTTTCAGTGATCCAGATGGTAATTGAATGCGTGCATAAACCGTTCTATATAATCTGAGATGATCTCGACACATTGACTTCCATCTTCGGTTGACTGCACTTGCTCTCACGACGTCTTTTCGGGGGAGATTTTCCAGTATAATATCAATCATCTATGAAATTAGAATTGTATATAAAATCTTTCATGAATATTTTATATATAAAAGTTGATTTTGTTATTAAAGATACCTCTGTTGGTAATTCGTTCATTGTGACCATGTTGGCCATTTAGTAGATTTTGTTATAATTTTGTATGTAGCTGAAAATTTTTTCGGTTTGGCTTCAGTATAGTCGTATATTTTTTCTTTCACATTCGAATTAACCGTCCCGCTGACTGTTTGCCGTAATCATGAGTTTTATTTGTATTAGTGTAGATGGCGATTGTATTGAGTTTTGCAAATGATTTCAATATCGTCCATCGTATGTAATACATTGATAACACGCGGTTATGAGTCTTACATTACCCCGGTTTATGTTACCTTCTTTAGTAAAAAAACATGGCGATGTTGTAGTTATTATTGATAAAAATTTATTTTTATTATTATTACATAATGTGTTTATTTGTAGGTTGCTCATCTTCAGTGTAATTGTAATATGATGACATTTCACAGGTTAGTTGGGTAGCGTTTCCTGGCAATTGTGACGTAGTTGGGTAGTCCATGAAATGCTGCAAGTTGTTTAAAAATTTACAATCTTGTGGTGCAGATAAATTCTTAAGTCTGATGAAATATATTTTTGATGTACCTGGTTGAATGTTTTCTGCAAGTATCACTGTCACGTCGATGTTTGGACTTTTTGCTATTGCCAAGCGGCATGCTACCTCAGATATAAATTGTGTCATTGGGAGTCGTGGAAGAGCTTCAGAATCAGTCAAAGACAATTTTCGGATTCCTAAAATTTGAAATAATATTGTAATTATTCTAATGATTGCTGAATTTTTATGTCCCGAATGTCAAATTATAGTTGACGAATTATTACGTGAATCTATCAAGCAAGGTCGCAGAGCAGCATATTGATACTCATCCAAATCAATCATTTGCGCGTTATGAAGATTCCGTAATGTTTGTATTTCTTCATGATTCAAGCCGCATAAAAGGGCATCTACGACGTTTGGTAAATTGTCGGTCATGAACACGGCACTGTAAAATGACAGATTTAAATCTTCTAATACGGGAGGTAAATTGAAGGCTTCAGCCACTTTGAATTGATTCAAGATCCCAAATTGATGGACGTCTATATTAAGACATGTGATTTGGTTTAATATTGGTCCAATTCGATTGATTTGGTGTAGTACATCTTCGAAGCGTAGCAAAGTTAATTTTACAATGTTGATTGGTGGATCCATTACAATGTCGTTGTGAAGTTCGTTGTTCATAGGAACATGTATGTTGAAAATAATCATCGATACAATCGCGTGTTCCAAATTTGGAAAGATGTTGTTGTTGCAATAGTTGGTTTGGCAAGCGATGAGGTGCTCTGGATATGTATTAAAACACTCGCGTGATTGAATCTTCAGTTTCTTCACATTTGCACAGCGGAACATTGGGTACGAAGTGAGAACACTTGAGAATGTGCATGGACAGAAGTTGATGTAGTTTAAAGTAAACACATTACGAATTATTGCTTCTTCTATTGTTCGTTTGTAACGATGGCGTACAATTGGCGATATGTTGTGGCAATAGTATGAAAGTCCGATTAAATGTTGGAGTGTTTCAAGCGCATTTGTGAAACTATTATAGTTCGACAAGTTTGTAATTCGACCTATTTCACACTCTTTTATACATCGAACAAGTGCATCAGAAAACACACCTGTAATGCAAAAAGATATTGTTCCGTGAATTTCTTGTAGATTGGGAACGACATTGGGCTGCCGTGAATCATCGACGAGTCCGATGTAATACTTGTGTTGTAGATTAATTATATTTAACAATGGGTAATGTCCTTCACCATTTGGTCCCTTAAGGAATCGGAATAATCCTTGATTCGCTAAGGTCGTCGTTCCATTGAATTTAAACGTAGTAATTGACATCGAGTTGTGTACAATCATTGCGTGTAGAAACTTTTGATCATTTATGTTGCACTGGTCAAAGGACACATCGATGTCGAATGTTTGGATGGTAGTTGCTTTTGGTGTGGGAACTGTGCGCGATTCTGCTCGGTTTCTGCGGTTTCTTGGGTCGGGTCCTCGTATTACTTTGATGCCTTTCACGAAGTGTAGAGCATGATGAATATCGTCATCTAATTTTGTTAATTGTTGGTGCGGTAGGTGTATTGTAGCAATGATGTTGCGATACGTCTTTAGGTGTCTTCTACATATAATTTTCCATAGTTTGTTGACTTTTGACGCCGTCAGAATTTCTTCGTCCGTCAAGTGAAATAGCAACTTGTCGATTAACTACAAAATGAAAAATATAAACGAATATTATGATCTTGAAACGTACAATAATGGTTTAAAAGTATGTTTACCTCGTCTGGTAATTTCAGTATGTCCATGGCTAAATCGAACTGTACGTTTTTAAGATAAATTGTGTAATTTAATTGATGTTATTGAAGTACTTCGAGATGACGACAAATAATAGTAAGTGATTTTGAAAATTGATGATTACAGTTGGGTTTTAAAAACTCGTGAATGGCGGTCTGAGTTAGTTATTTACAATTTTCATAGATGGCGAGTGTTTACTCTTTATATGTTAATAAGTACTTGATGATGAAATTGTTATTGTAGACAGCAAAATAATTTTGATATGGATTGCTATGAATTGCTAAATTTTTTTTGTTTTGTGGTAATAATATTTTGTTGGGCTAGGCTTTCTTCTACTGCGCATTATATTGTTCATAGCATGTTGTTAGTACGTAGTGTAATGATTGTGCCGGAAAATTATGAATATATGTGCTGATATGGTTACACTTTAGTTTTTACATTTAATGTACCTCTTGGTGACAATATGTCGTTATGATAACTGTCGTCTATTATAGTTACATATGAAACCGGTATATATAACCTTTTTTAGTTAATTACATGGTCATGTTGTACTTAAAATTGACAATATTCATTTTTATTTGAATGTAATTCGGTTAAATGGTGATGTAATTTAATAACATATGGTCATTGGTTACGTATTTTAAAATTGAAAAATGAGAGATACATATGATTCAAATTAAAATTGATAGTTAATTAATTGGTCTGGTAATTGTGACGTAGTTGGCCAGTTCACGAAATTCTGTAAATAAAATAAATATTTTTTCATGTAACTGATATAATTTATTATTTCGAAATTTATATTTTTCATGTACCTGGTTGTTGGTTTTCTTTAAGTATTACTGTAACGTTGATATGGGGGCTTTTTGATATAGCCAAGCGGCATGATATTTCAGATAAGAATTGAGTCACTGAATCTGGATGAAGAGCGTCAGAGTCTGTCAACGTCAAACTTTTGATACCTACAGTAGTTAAATATCAATATTACAAATAAATTATATACATGACCAATTCAATTAATACCAACTATATTGTTGGCATCATATACCTGAATATTTTAAGCAAGGGCGTAAAGGGGCATATTGATATTGTTCCAAATCTATCATTTGTGTGTTGTGCAGAGTTCGCAAATCGTTTATCTCTTCATGATTCAAGCCGCATAAAAGTGCATCTACGACGTTTCGTAGGTCGTCGAACATAAATGGGGAACTATACAAAACTAGATTCAAGTTTTCTAGTAAGGGTGATAGAGAAAAAGCTTCAGCAACACAAAAGTGATTGAAGCTTCCGAAACGATTGACGAATATATTGAGTGATGTGATTTGATTCAAGATTGGTCCGATTCGATTGAGTTGGTGTGATAAATCTTCGAAATGTATTAACGTTAATGTAACCATTGTGACCACTGGATGTATTATATTTTCATTATGAATTTCGTTGTCCATAGGTACATGTTCGTTGAATATATTCATCGATAATGTCGCATGTTCCAAGTTCGGAAATATGTAATTGTTGCAGAACTTTGTTCGGCAAGTGATGAGTTGCTCTGGAGTTATATTAAAACAACTGCGCGTATTAAACGTCACCATTTTGACATTTGGGCACTGGAACACTGGATATGATGTAAGTACACTTGAAAATCGGCATGGACAGAAGTTGATGTAGTCCAAAGTAAACACATTTCGTCCTATTGCATCTTCTATTGTGTCATTGTAACGATCTATTACATTACGCGATATGTTGCGGCAATAGTATGAAAGTCCGATTAAATCGTCAAGTGTTTCAATCGCATTTATAAAACTATGGTAGTTCGATGTGTTCGTAATTCTTCCTATTTCACACTCTCTAATACATCCGACAATTGCATCAGGCAACACTCCTGTAGACCTAAAAGATATTGTTCCGTAAATTTCTTGTAGATTGGGTACGACAATTGGTTGATGTTCATCATCACCGCGTCCGATGTAATATTTGTGTCGAAGTTTAATCACAGTTAACAATGGGTAACGTCCTGTTGCACTCGAGCCGCTAAGAAATTGAAACAGTCCTTGATTCGTTAAGGTAGTTTCTCCATTGAATTTTATCGTTGTAATGGAATTTGAGTTGTGCACAATCATTTCTCGTAGGAACTTTTGGTCGTTTATGTTGATTTTGTCAAAGGATATTTCTATGTCGAAGGATTGCAGATGTGTTGTCTTAGGTATCGGAATTATGCGTGTTTCTGCACGATTTCTTCGATTCCGTGGATCTGGACCTTGTATGACTTTTAGTCCTTTTACAAAGTGTAGCGTATGGTGAATGATGTCGTCCACTTTTCTTAATTCTTGGTGAGGTAAGTGTACTGTAGCAATTATGTTACGGTACGTTTTTAGGTGTCTTCTACATACAACATTAAATAGTTTGTTTACTTTCGAGGTCGTCAGAATTTCTTTGTCCGTCAAGTGAAATAGCATCATGTCGATTAACTACAAAATTAAATTTTAGCCTACATTACAATCTTTAATTGTATTATGATGATTTAACAGTATCATTACCTCGTCTGGTATATTGAGTATCTCCATGGCTAAATGGAATTGTAATTTTTTTAGATAAATTGTGTAATTTAATTGTTGTAAATAAAGTAGATTGACATTAGAACTAACGAAATTGTGTGACTGAGAATGACTGTTGGGTTTTAAAAACTCGTGAATGTGTTTCTGAGTGTGAGTTTTTTACGTTATTGATAGATGGCAGATGAGGGATATCCATGAGATTAACTACTTGATATTCCGATTGTTATTTTAGACAAAGAGTTTTGTTATGAATTGCTATAAATTACATGAGTTTGGAATTGTGGTAATAAGTGTTTTTGGGCTTGGTTTATTTACATTGCATATGGTATGATTGTTGTGTTCATGTGATTAGACTGTAATTGTCATACTTAAAGTAAACGTGCCGGTGGTCATACGTCGTCATGATTAGAACTTGCAGCGTGAAAAATTAAACTGAATTTAATTTGCTAGTATGGACGATAATAATTTTAATTACGTATGTTTATATGTACGCTTTAGCAAGGTTCGATTTTTAATCAATACAGCTTAAAACCATTAATAAAAATGAATAACGTTTTACGTACTGTGAAAACTTATAGGAAAAACGCCATGGAAAGTACACTTAAATGTTGCGTATGTCCGCAAAAACCTAATTATGGTTGGCATGTGTGCCAAATGAGCGTGAGCAGTTTATTTAACGATTCGATTTGTATTCAATTAAGACGCCCACGTAACTTGTCACCAGGGAATTATTGTTCATCCTACTAAAGTTGTCAGTCAGATAGAATATGTGAGAATTTGCATTTTATTTACAACAATAAAGACAGTGCCAAATGATGAGACAACACTACCCCGTTATCCTATAACACTGGCAGATTTACTTGAAAACATGCCTCTGAGTGGCGTCAAAGATGTAGAAATGAGTACAATTTTGCACTGTTTATCCTTTGAAGACATTCCAGCCTTTTCGATCTCTCGTCCGTTAGGAAACACAAACAGTCCTTGTGGAGTGTGCTTTTAAAGTGCCGTGATGGAATTCACATCATTTTGCAATTCTTATGTAATTTATTATTAAACTACAGCAACATGATAAATGAGACCATCATAGTTAATTGGAAAGAGACGAAATTAGAATACAACATGAATGAGATTGATTATAATATATAAATTCGAGCATTATTTTACTCATCATTGAAATGGATTTTGTAAGAGTTTGACGCCATTTACATGTTTTACAGGATTAGTTTAGTATTAAATCTTTAGTTTTGACTGAAGATGAAGTCTTTCTAATATCCCAAGATACCATTTTTGGGAGTTATTCTTATAGGTGTTTCCGATTGTGCTCCATATAATACGAAATGAAAAGGAAATAATTGGTTATGACAGTTTCAGAACAGCGCTCTTGTGAGTAAATTCGTCTGTCAACTGAAGAGTTTAGGCTATGTAAAATGTAGCAGAACATCTAAGTGGCGTCAAAGTCATGCAACGAATCATGCAACTGCCAATATTGTATTGTTTTCCAAAAGTATTATATATGATTTGTGCGGTATTGTTTTTATGAATGAACTGAGTACATGATTGATACTTGTACATGATTTGTTGTATGACTTCGACGCCACTACGATTTTTTGTGAATTTCATATAGTGTAAAGTCTTAAGATTGAGAAGACACCAGTTCGGATGACATTACATGCTTATACTTCATCTATCGTTTTAAATTGTACATTCTTTTATTTCGACAATAATTATTCTAACAATAATTTTTTTTGGGCTTGGTTTATTTACATTGCATATGGTATGATTGTTGTGTTCATGTGATTAGACTGTAATTGTCATGCTTAAGTAAACGTGCCGGTCGTCATACGTCGTTATGATTAGTGTCTGAGAGAGATTGAGACTGCGCAGTGTTTTGTCAACTGATTTTAATATCGTATATAGATAGCTATGTAATCACAAGTATTAGTTATGATTGTTCAATGTATACCTATGAAAGAACATTTTTGGTAGACTAAATTTTCAAACTAATACGATTTGCATATTATTTATTATTCGGAATATGTACGATAAAATGAAGCTGTCATGTAAATTTTTCAGTGTACATTCTCAGGTTTGATGGTTTGTTCAACAGTCATAACTTTTTTTAATCATGGACATTTAAAATTTGAGTGATAATAGCTAGGTTGTCTTATAGATGTGTGTGTGATTTTATTATTGAGATTGACAGTTTGTCATTACAAGTCAGTGAATTTTGACATTACATTTTATTTTATAAATGCCATTATAGAATTTTTATTATTTCATATTGAAGCCATAATCATGGAGGAAGTGGAGTTACCAGATGAGGTATTAATTTTTTTTGTTCACATGATCATTCGAAACATTCAGTGTTGACAATTGTCGCATTTTGTTTAACAGGTTATTGGCATTATGTTATTCTACATGTCCATTTCTGAAGTCCTTAAAATGTCAACAATAAGCAAGCAATGGAAAACCGTCTGTCGGGATCATTTAAAAATTTACCGAACAGTTTGTGCTACTATCGAGCTACCACGTCAGTCGTTACGGAAATTGGATGAAGATATTTTCCGTTCGCTTCATTTTGTTAAGGGGATTAAAGTGATCGACGGTCCGGATCCAAGGCGCAGATTACATAGACGTCAAACACACGGTGTACTCAATGTCAGAACAACAACACTACAATTTGTCGAAGTACATGTCTCGTACGATATCTGTAACATAAACGACCAGAAATACTTGAGAGCCATGATTGTACATAACTCGGCCTCCCTTGTCAAATTGACTTTCAATGGAAACTACACGTTGGCTTTTCAAGGCGTGTTCGGATTCCTAAAGGGAATCGATGGAAGCGGCGTGTATCTATTGTTGAGTACTATTAAATTGAAACATAATTATTGTGTGGGTATGAGGGATACCGAAGAACAGCATATTGTTGCGCCAAACTTACAAGAAATCTATGGGATATGCTCTTTTATAGAGACAGCGGAATTCAGCAGTTCAGTCGTTCGATGCTTGAAGGAGGTCAACATTGCAAGAATTACAACGCGCTCAGATTTTGTGTGTTTTACGAATGCGTTTCAGAATATAATGAATCTTGTCGGGTTATCGTATTACTGTCGCAACGTGTGTCCAGTTGTTGCTGATCTGTATACTGCGGCAACTAATGATGTTACTGCACGAAATTCTGCAAGTCTGGAATACTTTAATACGTGTCCATGCCGATTCTTCAGTGTCCGTGAAAACTACCCCCTACTTCAATTTCCACAAGTTAAAAATCTTCTGATTGGTAGTAATCAATGTCGAAATATTTCAAGACAAGTCAAATTGTGTTGCCGAATGGCCTATTGCAAGGAAAATCTATTTCCGGCTTTGGAACATGCGACTATTTCTATGCGTGTTTTTCATGAACCCGATGAGAATGATCAGCCCCTAATTAACGCGATTATTGAAGATCCACCGGCGACTATGTTTTCATTGACGATGACTAACTTCGATGATTTTAGTAGTCGCGTTAATCGAGTAGGTTCAGTAAAGGATCAAGTCACCTCGCTCACTATATTTATCGAAAACGTCGGAGCTTTGAAATGTGCAGGCGCGTTCAGTATGTTTCCCCGATTGGACATCTTGAATTTAGTGTTTGGGAGTACAACTTTGGACGACCAAGATAGAGAAATGGTTATGGATGCTGTTCTATGTGGAATGACGTTTGAAGAAATAAAACATGTAAAGTTCTTGCGAAGGACAAATGGCTTCAATTTGGATCACTACAAATATGCTCCCGTACATCCATGTTTGATAACTTCAGGTATGAATGTAAAATAGTTTTATTAGATATTGTATACAATTTACAATGTTTATGATGTTTTAAATTCGACAGGAATAAGTAGTCTGGTGTTATCCGATTCAGATAGACTCCCGCGGACTCCTATGGTACATTATTTATCTGAATTCTCCTGCAGATTGGCTATTGCAAGGTGCCCCAACATAACCATCACTGTTATTATTAAAGGGCAATGGCAAGGAGGTAATTGTGATATATTCGTAATAAATGGTTTGAGTAAAAAACTGAAAATTGGGATAATTTTATGTTCTACAGAGTTTCGTGGATTACGTCATTATGTCACAATCAACAGGCGGCATTATGCAGATATTTTGTAACTTATAAAAAGAGCTGTATTATACATTTAACAACCATTTGATTATATTTTCATGTGTAATGTTTATTTTACATTGATGTAATGCCATAATAATTACGTTATTTATATGTTGTTGTATACAGAATTTTAAACTTCAATCATAATATCAAACTGTAACATTTTAAAATTTTTATTTAAACTTGACAATGAAATGATCAATCAGTAATTATATCATTATTTGAATTTCATTAAATCGCTTAGTTTTTATGTATATACTTCTGTTTTTTATTTGGGCTTAAATTTTCATTAAAACTCACAAGAATACAAGTCTTTAATATAATAATAATTAAAAAATGATTTCATAAAATCAAATTTATTATGTTACAACTATTATTTAATACTGTCATATACAATCTATCTAATTCAATGTTGTCCGTTTCGCGATAGAGAGAAAAACAAATAAGTTTAGCAGTTTTAATGGTGATATATGCATCGCATAGACATCCGTGAATTTGGAATCCGTTGTACGAAGATTTAATAGGAAATTATCATGATTGTTTATTTACCTTAAAGTTATTAAGTGTTACACTGTCAAAAACCACGCACGTGGGATGATCACTCAGTAATGAACTAGTACAGCATTTCATTAACAGTGTAATAGTGGATGTATTACATTAGAAGAAATTTCTTTATAATTACGACAATTTATATATTACATCTCGATACTGATAAATGTAATCGTTTCATGATGGTTGTCTAATAATTGTGATGTAGTTTCCCAGTTCAGGATAATCTGTAAATGATCATACACAATTATTGATTTTGATGTCTTTTTTTTGCCATATAATATATTTTAGTTCGTCTTACCTTCACGAATGAGTCCTTTGATTTTGATAGAAACCGTCACATGGGGACTCCTTGCAACGGCTAGACGACACGACACTTCTGAGACGTAATGAGTGATGGCTGTATGTAGGAATTCGTTGCTGTCTGTAATTATTAGGTGTGTTGGTCCTTTTTGAAAAAAAAATTGAGTAAAATAATTAGTAAAATCATATATGGTGGGTAAGCTTTGCATTGATGGTAACGGCAGTCTTACGAGAAAATTGTAAACATGGTCGGATTGGGGCGTATTGATATGTGTCCAAATTAACACCCCCAAGCGTGGTCAATTTTTTGATTTCTTTGACTTCATCTATTGACATTCCGCATAGGAACGCGTCAATAACCGACTTCCTGTCCGTGCTTGATTCTGTTAATGTTAATACTATTAGCTCCAAATTTTCTAAGTTGGGACAGTCAGTTAAGCATGATGAAACCAAGAACTTTTGTTGCTCTCCAAAATGTTCAACATGTACAATCATTGATGTGATTTGCTTGCTTGACATTCCTATAGCTGAGATGAAGTGTCTATTGTCGTCATAGTTATGTAATGTCAAACGGTTGAAATTCAATGCAACTAATGACTCGTCAACATCCATGTCATCATCTTCATACTCGAAAAATTGACGCATTGAAACTGTAACGCTTTCCAATGCTGGAAATATTCGTCGGCTACAATATTCAGTTCGCATGTCAAATTCGATCGTTCGCGATACTTGTCGGCAATGTATATTAATATACACAATTGTGGTCGTATTTGTGAACTGTAACCGTGGGAACAAAGTCATACAAATACAAAATCTGCACGGGCAAATTGTCATGGTTTTGATAGTTGCTGCATTGCGACCAACGAGATGAACTGTAGGTAGACTGTAGTGTCTCAAAACAAATGGATGGATGTAATAGCAATGGAAAAACAACACTTTTAGATTTTCGACACCGTCAAGGCACATATTAATGTCACTTAAATATATTGGTGGTGAAAGTCTTCCAATAAGGAATTCTTCAACAAACTTGAAACACGTATTGACGTACGGTCGATGTGGGCTTATGAAACACAAACCTCCAATTTTCTGTAATTTTGGCACTACAGTTTGCTGTAACGTATCATCGTTGGTCCCTACACAATATCCGTTATTCATATTAATTACTTTCATCACAGGGTACTGGGCACATTTATTTTCTCCTCTTAAAAAGTCGAACAATAGTCTCAATTTTCGACTGTATTTCCCAGTGTATGATAATTGTTTTAAAGATGGAGCATTATGCACTATCATTGCTCTAAGGAAACGTTGATCATTCGCGTTACAATTGTCGAACGAGACATGTATCTCAAAATATTGTAATCCGTTGGTCTTCACAATAGGACGGCTTCTAGTAACAGCTCTGAGATTTCTTCCAGTTGGATCGGGTGCATTGATGACTTTTATTCCGGTTACAAAGTGTAATGATTGAGCAACAGTTTGGTCGAACTGCTCGATCGGAGTTGTTGGGAGCTTAATAGTTGCATAAATTGTCCGGTGTTTTCTTAAATAGTTCCGGCAAATCCACATCCAACGCAAGCAAATGGCGGAACATTTTATAATCTCTTCGTTTGAAAGATGTGATATAATCATTTCAAACACCTGATAAATAAAACGTCAATGTGTATTAATTACATAATTCCTTTTATAGCATGCTTCCTTTAAAAATTATTTTATCAATTACGGATTAATGCATTCATACTATATTAACTAATGTTTACCTCGGGTGATAAATCGTTCATAATGGCTACAATGAAAAGTTACACCACTATCAAATTTTCTGATAATTCATTACACGCTGTTTATTTGGCAAATTGAAAATGTATCAAAAATTTCGATTATGAATCCTATAAATGCTTTGAACAGGGAATACACTCATTGTTATTTTAGAAATTATTTCGTGTGCATTAATGAAAGAACCTCGTGGTTGCAATTTTAAATTTCCCGTAAAAACTCGCTTATTGTAGCACGTATGATTAAGCTGGCTTATTTTATTATAATTTTAATTCGATCAGACAAATTCATCCATTTTACGGCGGGTTTTTTGAATCATTTGGATATATCATAAAGAGACTTCGTTCGTGATGCAGTGCTTAATAATCTACATTATACTTTCTGTTGACGACGTAAGTTTGAACTCGATAAAGAATTTACGACGATATATTTTTTAGGTCATTGTCGTCATATATAACTATGTTGATGGGTACTTTTTTGACTTTGTATCATTATCCTAATTTTAATATTTCACTATGTCATGATTTTCATTTGAAACATAATGTCATTTATATATTCCATTATTATTTTATATATTTCATGAATAAATTAGTGCCATTTGTCACGTTACAGTCATTATTAATATCGACTGTCATGTATTCATCATTGTTTATTCATTAAATTCGACAATAATATAATTTGATCGTAATATTCCACATGTATTGTCTGGACTTTGTTGAATCTTATAATCATCTTAATTGTAAAACGATGTGATTTACATTTGAAGCATAATGCTTTTATAATGGTTTTTATATGTATTCGGTTAATAAATTAATGGCATTTGTCATGTTACATCCTGTCTTAATGTTGATTGTAATTAATTCATCAAAATCTTACATGAATAATAAAAATTTTAACTATACAATTTTGGACATTAACTCCTTTAGTAGTTGCGAGGCAGCTTTTCAAGAAGTGGGTCGCGTAATTGGCTACTCCGATGAAGGGCAAATCTTTGCTGACCTGTGAATCCTATTAAGGGCCGTTTGCAAACTGGTGCCAGTGAGTGAAACTACATACCATATAATTTGATGACAGAATACATGTGCCAATTTGTAGGGTTTATTTTGAAATAAAGGCAAAATTCGATTTATCATGGTTTGAGCGCCACCCTTAGAACTTCTTCAAAAATATAGCTATGTGATTCAAGACAAGTTTGTCACATTCTTTAATTGTTGTAATAACATGAAGTCAGATATCAAAATGATTACACTGTTCCTAGTCAAATAAGTTGCCTCAATATAAACGAAGAAAACGGAATAGCTCTAGTCGGTTGTTACCAACAAATAGTCCAACACGCCGGTAAAGGTAAATTTCTACACACAAAGGGCAAAGCTTCATTGTACTGTCCAAATTATAGATATAGAAATATTGCAGGCTTTGGTTACGATACGACAACAAATCCTAAAAATACAGACCCCTTGCAAATGAGAAGAGCCCTCACTTGGCTTAAAGCTAATAATCATTGGTATACTAAGTTTTGTAGTAATTACGAAACGTTATTAGGATACGTGTCAAGATACTACAACATCGACCCTTTTGCAATCGAACCTCAAATGGCTAGCAACAGACAATTTTCAGATGAAATACACGAAGAACTCCGAGTATTCTTAGTCAACGCGAAAATCAATGTCAAATCAGGAAATCATACGATCCTGAATTTGTTAACAGTGTGGATCTTAACACCTCAAAGGACATCGAAGACAGCGTCAACGAAGATTTGTCCAACAAATTTGCAAAACTGTCTACCGAAAATCTGCGGACATCAGCTTCTACCAAGAGCCCCATCGAAACAGACACCTATAAAAAGACATCGCACGATTTCGTCATGCCTTCTACTGACAAGTATCGCTTTTCGATAACATATCGGTTAATGGAATGAAAAAAACTAAATCGTTTCAATTGGTTCAGGTAAAGACATTCGAACATATACTTTCATAGCCATATACATGTAATTCACTAACAAACTTTCTATTTCATAGTGAAATGAAAAAGTTTATTTAAGGCACTTTGAAGATATGTCTACCTGCAAACTTCAACTTAAAAAAATGCCTGCTTGATTTAGAAATTGTGGCCTATGCTACTTCAGTCTCCAACCTCGTTCAAATGATGGTCAAATATGAGGAACACATGTCAACACAAAAAAGGAAAACCAACAAAATGAGTTCGTTATTTGAGGACTTTAAAAGGCCACAAGGACTGGCGACAGTAACGTTCAAATAGTTTTCTGCGCTAATAAAGTTTTTCAACATATTCTACGAGCAAGATATATTCAGCGCACTCAAACACGAAGCCAAACGTGCAAGTCCAAACGATCAAACTATCCGGTTTATTTACAATGCCGTTAGTGATCTTCACGAAAACGACGATCCAATCTCTCCAAGAAGATCAATGGATGTTGTTCATTAATGAATATACCCCACACCAATGTGGGGTGTGGATATCGTTTTTATAGATACACTGCGCGTGCCATCACCAGTAAAACACGTCGCTATAACAACACCAAACATACTTATGAGCTGGCTATTATGGACCGCTGATGTATTTATTCAAGTGTGATTGTTTCTGCGATGAAATGTCTTGGTCGATCAGGATCAAGTAGTGCCAACTCATTGGCTACAGGTTTTGGGGAAATAGTACAATCGGATGTAGACATCCTTGTCTTTTGAATTCTTGATACAACCAAGGATGTTTTGCGATTTTTCTGTCACTTGCTGTTGACATTTTTGCAAATTCTATCTGCATTAGGATGATATCATTAACTGAGGTGTCGTAGGCTGTGATTTCGAATTCAAGTAAGCATTTCTTTAAGTTTAATGTGGCTAGTAGTAGATATAGAAATATTGCAGGGTACGGTTACGATACGACAACAAATCCTAAAAATGCAGACCCCATGAAAATCAGTAGTTATCCAACTTAACAATGAGTAGATCCAGGCGTGAAGATGTACGCCTGGATCTTAACATACTGATCTACTTAATAAAAGCAGTCTGCAGACAACAACAACAAAAGAAAGCATAGGATGAAGTCACTAATCAATCAGAAGATTTGGATAATTTGTTAGTCGATTAAAAAAGAATCTTCAAGCTCATGAGGAAACGGGCCTACAACTTGTCAAAGGAGCCAATTCACAAATATATGTGCCACAATTGTGGAGTATTAACACCTCAAACATCAGACAAGTCTTTAAAAGAATACCGCTTATCTGTGTTACCCACCCCAATGACAGTCCCACCTCAAGTGACTATCATGTTTGTTAACAGTGTGGGGTGTGGCTATCGTTTTTATGGATACACTGCGCAAGGCATCACCAGTAAAACACGTCACACCAAGTACAGACGCGTATACTTTCCAGAATTTTTCTTTCAACTGAGACAACGGTGAGCAACTTTCATCGTTTAGTGCGTCTTGTATCAGACAACACGATAATAAGGATATATAAATGTGGTACGACAACATCGGGCGAACTACAACTATCAAATCGGTGAAACAGTTGTTTGATCATGAAGCATGTCTTTGGTCTTTAGTTTTTCAATTTGTATTTCGATTTTACCAAACTTATTAATTAATTCTAATATTCACATAGGTAAATCCGTCACTTCCTTCGATTGTATACTGTTTGTGGGGATACTGGTAATGCGGCAGGGCATACAACATTTATTGAATTTTTTGGCGCCATTACTCATGAACGAGTTCGAGTTTATTGCAAGTGCACGAATTGTGGTAATAGTGTGGATGTCTCGACTGTACCCAATTCATGGGCTGAGTGTGTGGTTTGTAAGAAGGGCAACCTCACGGTTAGCTTTACGTATTTTTCAGCGGTATACAGCATATGAATGTTTGTTCTTCAGTAATTCAAACTTTACTCTATGATTTTTGTTCAACATGTACATATCTATATTACTATTGGCGATTACACTGGCCATTGCAAAATTCTGCATATAATGCATGCTTGAAAAATTTGGATGTTTCTTCTGTAGCCGACTTGAACGAAAAACTCCAAACGTTTGAAACAGTATTAAACTAAATACGGTTTGTTCTTTGTCCGAACAGTCGTGTCACAACACCCACGAGAAAGAGTTTTCGACGAAAACGTGTTGCCTGATATATTCTTTGATGGATGTGGTTCATTTCATTAAATATTGGGTAATAATATGACCCAAAATAAATGGGTGAGGAATAGAATAAGACACGCGGACCCTAGATTTAGAAACCGACATATGTTTGTGTTTAGTACAAAACTAGTACATCAAATTATGGAGTTTCAAAACAATGTTAGAGTAGTACAAGTATTTAACCAAGTCTGAAAATTTATAGATCAAGATTTAGCTGATGATGGAGACGAAATAAGCTCCTGTATTACTCACACAATACCGAGATCATTGTCATACTTCAAACATAAAGCAGCTTATTTATGTATTGTTGAGTGTACATGAAATTTGGCTTCTATTTTATGACTTCGTCATAAGGTGTGACTACAAGTGTTCTGCCTTTATCGATACTTCTAAGACTTAAAACGGTATATTTTCGTCAATGTGTTCTACTTTACATCTTATTCCGTTGACTAGTCCTTGCATAATATCTATATTTCTTGTGAGACCATGTTTATAGGTTTTTTAATATATTCCATTAATAAATTAGTGGCATTTGTCATGTTACATCCTGTCTTAATTTTTATTGTAATAAATTTATCAAGTTTTATTCATGTCAATTAGTTTTCAGTTGGTTTAATTGAAAATTATGTTGAAAATTATGTTAAAACGTCTTCTAAACCATTGGTTAGCTTTCAAATGTAAAACCAATACCATTAACCACTGGTTAAACTTGTTATCATCTCTGTTTTCTTTCCCATTAAGTCATGAGGATTTAGTTTGAAAAGCTTAGGATTTTTCCGTAGATTTCTAGTAAGTTCATTAGAAATGACATGAAGAATGCGTAAACAAAGGGATTTTATCTTGATGAGATCGGTGCATGGAAGCTTAATTTTCATGGATTGCAAAGATGATTTTTGTGTTCTAAACGACACGATCTGCTGGCATTCAACTTGTTTCCAAGTACACTTGGTAAGTCGGGAATAATTTGCTCCTGTGTTTAGCATCTCTTCTATTTTGAGTATCATTAAGAAACTGGTTCTGGAGCTAGCTGCAAGTCTTGCCATATGACTTGGAGAATGTATAAAAGACAGCATTAGTCAGCAGATACTGGCACATTTCTCCCGATAACTCTCCAAGTGCAAGTAGGCTCCTTGGAATTTCAGTTTTAAAGTTATCTCCAAGGAAATAGAAAATGAACAAGCTAGTACTGTTGGCACTTGTTGCTGCCTGCATTGCTGTAGCTGTGGCTAATCTGCAACCAGGTGACATTAGTTTCTCGAATATCTCAGTTCTCACTCAAATATGAATTCATGTAGAAATAAGAAAATTTATTTGGATTTTTACAGTTGTGAGAGCAAGAAGATCGCCACAATACGGAGGAGGCTACGGTGGTTATGAGGGGCCGGGCGGTGGTTTTGGTGGCCAATATCCAGGTGGCGGTTATGGTCGATACCCGAGTGGTGGTAATGGAGGATATCCCGGTGGTGCTGGAGGATACAATTCTGGCCAAGGTCAATCATCTGGTGCATCTAACAACCGAGGCTACAATGCAAATTTTCAGGCACCGTTTGGATTTGGTGCTTCCTTTTCCTCATTAAATTCTGCGGGTCTGGGTTAATCCAGTTCAGTCATAAACAGAGGATCTTTAGGGTTTGAGCTTGATTCTATGTAAATTTGTAGTGTTATTAGGTTCATGCTGATATGTAAGTATTTAGCATGGCAAAATAAACGGTTTCAACCTTAAAATGTGTTGACATAGCAACCACGCGCTATTTTCAATCTAATTATAATGGAGCTGTACTATGTTTCTTTCATCGCTTCACGATTTCATTTGAAACACGACAAGTTTACGGCGGAAATTCCCTAGTTTGACAGACTTGTTCATATTGGGGAAGCTTTTAATACAACGATTAATTATGCTTTATAATCATGTAGCTGGCATTTTTAAGATTCAAGCATAAAATCAGATGGATTCTTAAACTCTTTTAAGGTGCTTATGGAACAAAATGTCAATTATGTATGGCGAACTCACTCCAGTTTATACAACAACAAAGTTATGATTTCAGGAACCATTTTAGACCATATCTTTAACTTGAATAGCAAACACACATTTGAGCAGTTGGATAAAATTATTAGGGACATAAATTCAATATACAGGGTGGCCAAACTTAAGGTTTACACTTTGTTTTGTGAATAACTTCGGACAATCGAGAGTTACAGGTCTCTAAAGTCTCAGCTTTCGGACAATACGCTGCACAAGTCCGTGCGATTATTATTTCCGAAGATATAGACGTTTAAAGTTTAAAAACGGGCTGAAAACACCCCTTAAATTCATGTTAAAATACCACTGTTTTCTTTGACCTCGAATATCTCAGCCAATTGTTGGCCGATTTTATTGATGGTGTTATCAACAAAATACCCCAAGGCTCTAGTGTCAAAATTGGTACTCAAAGTTCCTGTAGCTCTCGATTGTCCGAAGTTATTCACAAAACAAATAGTATACCTTAAGTTGGGCCACCCTGTATATCTTGCTGTTATGTAGAATAGTAATTAAAAATTCACCATCATCGGAGCCCACTTCTCTCCGCCACGAAGGCACACCCCCTTTTAATCTACGAATGGAATAACTAATGGAATAACTAATGGAATTATTTGCGACTTTGTTTAAGACAATCTTGCGATAAAATCACTCAAAGTAAGCTTTAAGCACACGCACGACCTAAATAAAAGTTAGAGCGATCCTTCCTTTACTTATTGGACACGTAGGCTTAACTGGAGCAGTCTTTTCTAACTGACGACCGGCACAAGTATGCCGAAAAAATCGTCGAGCAGGAAAAAAGGAATACAACGGGGCATACCTCGGCATCGGGTGACGAGTGAGGAAAAAGCTGCCGGGCAGGAAGACGAGAATAATGAGAAAGAAGGCTCTCGATTTCTCTGTTTCAATCGGTCCAAGTTGTCATCACTTGGGAAAAAATGTTTCGATTTCAAATTCAAAAGTTGTGGAAAATTCCACTTGATCGGCTTCGCACGTACAGACACCGGTGAATACGTCCCTTTAGGCCGGAAGGACCTGATTTGGCACTACTGCACTGCTGCTTTTTTCCTGGGGTTGAGCATACAAAAAAGCTGGGCAACGGCTGAATTGTTCTTATACGAAGAGCTTCGAGTGGAGTCTTTTTTATGTCTGAGTTTGGCTCTGGTCTACGATGTGGGTGTTTTATTGGCGCTAGGTATCGTACTGAGGCCTAAGGAAACCATGGATGTACATAACAGTTGGGCTCACATTTCAGACACTTTGAAAAAGATTGACCCTAGCTCAAAATGTCACCCACTTGACAACATTCCTGCGTGCTTAAAAGTAATTTTCAACTTGCTAGTCTGCCAAGGGATTTCGCTGGCAGTTCCAATTGGTAGTGTGATCATGGACAACTTGCCTACTTTACTATTTCCCACGGCAGAGAGAATCGGGTTGCTACCTGTAGGCTTGTTTCCAAGGTGGGCTTGGCGACTCATGTTCGCCCCATTGGAATGGCTCATGGCCCAGTCTTACATGCTGATAGCTACATTCAGTGCAGACTTTCTCTTCATGCAAAACGGTCTCCTGGACGTATACTTGCGACAACTTCGGTACGATGAAATATATTGTAGAAGTGTAATGATAATGAATAAAATAATAATTTTACTTTGTTATCGTTTTAGAAAAGTGGATGCGTACTCCATGCGATCACGAAGAAGAGTGGAGCAGATGTATGTGCAACTGGAACTTTTCAACCAAATTGGGCAAGTATGGATCCGGTTTTTCTTTCCACCATGGTTGGTCGCACTGTCAACTTCGGTAATCGTAGCGGTCTTTGTTACGATCCGCTACACAGACTTGCAGCTGTTCTTCTACATGTTCTTTCCATACACTGCAATGATACTAATGATCCTCATCTTTTGGCAAAGCTACACTATGTTTTGCACAATTCGAGCATCGGAGGATATTTTGGGAAAATTCTGGCAGCATGGGGCTCCGTATTTCCAAGGAATAACCAGAGCAAGGAGAATTGAGAAGATGAAGAGATCCAAAGCCATGAGGCCTTTGGTATTCTCTATTGCAGACTCAGAGTTCTCTCTGAATCTTCCAATTAACACCTGGGATGAAATAATTAACCAGACTCTGTTTCTCTTGTCACTTTAGATTGAAAGAACTTACGATTAGTTCTTGTTGCAATAACGCAGCATTTTGGAAGTCGTAAGCATTCTTAATTTTAAATACTGCATTATAGTGGCTTCTGTGTTTGGCACTCGCATGAACTATATTCATTGGTTATTTTCTGTCTTAAAATAATTGTATTTAATGTTATTCACTATATGAGTGTAATTTGCAAATAATTCCGCACTTATTTGTGTCATTTTATGTGCATTTTGACATGTACCTGCGAAGTTTACTTTCAGATTGTTGGTACAACCATGCGTCAAGCTCTACTCAATGGTTTTCTCATGTTGTATGTTTCTTGTTAAACAATCTTGTTATCCTGGAATATAATGCTCATCTTGTACATGTAATTATAATAATCAAATAAAGTATACCAAAAATTCAATGTATTGCAAAGGCTATTAGTTTTTATTTTCCCAACTCCCCAAAATACTACAAGTATTCAAAAACTATTGCGATTCTATTTTGTTACTCAACCTCTAAAATATTAATAGTCGCAAAATCTTTTGATTATCTGTGAGATTCAAGGTTAGGGTCATAGTAGATGACACGTTTCCCCTCAGAGCCCCCCTGTGGCGGGAACGGACAATTGAATTTCTCGTCGGATGCTCCAAAACCGGATTTCTGTCCAAGATTAATCCTTCATTTATCGACCAAATGAGCTGCAATTTGGTACACACAGACTAGAAGCAATTCTAAAGGGGTCGTTTTTTACCGCATCGAAAAAATCGCAGCACAAAAAAAGTTGTGTACTTCCAAAGTCGCCTCAGCGAGACGTTCGCTTCTCCATTCTTTCCACTCAAGTCTATATTTAAGTACACTAGATTTGGTAACACCAATGACCATAATTTCCTGGTGACATCGACATCATAATTGACAAAAGTTAAATTACTTTTGTACCTGCAACGAGCGCAAACTCAAAGGCCCTTATCTCTTTCGTCCGGCTGTTGTACGCCAGTCCCTGACCCTTGTAATGTTTGATCCAGTTTCCACACGCAAATTTATATAAGACTACACAAGGATTTGCAGCATGATTGATCCCGAATAGAATATGATAGGCTGTATGAAAAATTGCATTAACTACCTTTGTTTTACTAAAATAATTATTAAAATTCAAATCAAACTGGATCATAAACCTTCAACACTCGCACCTGCGTTAACGCATTCAATTGTATTACAAACTCCATTTGACCGGACTGCATTGTCATGCCAAGGCTAATGGAGCTGGAGAGCGTTAAGCTGTTCATCCAAAGCCGAATCAGGAATCGGGAACCCAGGTTTGTCATCTGTTTGCCATTTTGCAATTTTATAGACATAGGCAAACGACGCACAAGCCGTAGGAAAATTAACTACTAATGCTACTACTAACAACAACAACCAGAATTTCCTATTTCTTCTACAGCCAACCCAAATGTCTCTCAAACACACTGCACGTTTCTCACTGGAAACTTGTCGGCCATTGCCAAGCAGATCCACAGCTGCTGCATGGTCCACATTCATCAAATTTCCTGTATTCAAAAAATTTGCTCTTTTGTTCACTGGAATAAATGGAACAACATGCCTCACTTGAGCCGACGAGACAACTGCTCAACTTAGTTACGATTTGTAAAGAATGACTTAGAGTTTCATGGATTTTTCATGCCAGAATGTATATTGTCAATCCATTAGCTGCAGTTTTTTGTGGCAGCTAATCTAACATTTGGTACTTGTAGCGCGCAAAGTCAGCAAAGGTTTCTATTTCGTTTGGTCCGTTGACAAAGACAATTTATTATTGCTTGATCGAAAATTCTATCCGTTGTCATTTGAGTGCCTGCCCTTATTTTTAGCGCGGTGTTTTTCTTATTAATTAATGTCTAAAATGAGATGGTCATGATCATGAGCGAGAGCAAACTGGTACTTTATTCTGGTAACATTCCTCGGGACCGTATACGCATCAAAACGTATAAGTTCTATATAGCTTTCTTCTCCGAACTACAATACAGAAAACTTTAGCATTTTGGATTTCCTCTCCAACAAACTTTTATTTGCAAAAAACTACGACAGCGAAACAACCAAACGGGATAATGTCGAAAACTCAGGCACGTATAAAATGTGCATTATTAATGTTTTTGACCTCGGAAACGACTTGGCATGGAATGACAGTAGCAGTCACACAAATGACAACAAATAAGTTGATGGTAGAGCTAGTATCAACCGCTTACTATTATAATTGAGGTGCTTGGTGTAATCTTTAAATATAATTAGAACTATAACAATAACTTCCACTAGATTTGTCGCGTTTTTTTTTTTTTTTTTTTTTTTTACAGATTTCTGGCCATGAACTTGACTTTTGAATTCTAAATATAACCTCAATCTACCACACATAATAATAGTTGAATTCCGTCTAGTGCCCCTCTGCCGCGATGTTTCTTTCCCCTAAAAACCATTTGTCACCTTACTCACATAGTTAGTAACAGAATGAGATTATTACACAGCTGCACCATCAGCTCTTGTGACGTCTGCAACGTGTATATCCCGAAGAACCAAATACGAATTCCCAATGGCTGCAGTGCGCGGATTCTCTTTTTTAGTATATTTCTCCGCTGAGCATCTGCCATGATGACACCCAGTCCAGTTTCATTTCCCATCCCACGTTTAGGCTTGATCAATCGAGATCTGAGTACCTTTACGAGAGCCCTTGATAGTATACCCACTTTAGCATGCTGAGGAAGGAAAAACATTATGAGTGAAAAACCAAAGATTGATATCATTGGCAGGGTCAAGTAGATGAGCAGGTTGAGGTAAGTTGCTGTAAGGGCGAGGTAGGTGAAGGCAATTGAAGCAACGCCAAGCATTGTGGTGAAGCCGACAGTAAAAAAGGAACCATTGAAATCATTGAAGGAGATGCAAAAGAGCTGGAGGTAGCGGTAGAGTTGCACGTCGTCATCGGTAGTCATTCTTCTCGACCTGAAAATTTTTGGGAGTGAGAACGTGTGTGCTTTAAAATGTTAGGTTTTACGCTTACGTGAGCCCGGCAAGGATGTCGTTCATGGTAAAGACATCAGCGCACCAGTAACAAAAGAACATTGAGCAAGTTGTCATGTACCAGGCAGTCCATGACAATTCATGCACCAGCGCCGCAACAAACACAACATAGCTCTCTTGCCAATGGAGAGGCAAGAAGGCGTAGATGTGGTTTATGGACGTTGGTTTCCACAGATAAACTGTCGCTTGAGCCACCCAGAATCCAAGCAAAGCGAAGGAGAAGTAGTACACGTTCAGTATCACAAAGTAATGCGATGCCCAGTGTGGAATTTTTAGACGCACATCTACAAAGAAAGAAATTAAAAATGAGTTATTCTGAAAATTACAGACTTGCGTTAGGTTTACCTTGAGCAGCTGAAACTATTGCACTGTGTTCGTTCAGCATAAACAAACATTCATTTGGTTTCAGGTGGAGTGAAGTCATGAAAACCCAACCCAACGCTCCAAAAACAGCAGATACCGAATGAATAGCCAAGTCTTCCCCAAAGGGCTGCGTCCACATTGCCCAACCGAATGAAATCAAGAGAAATGTTATTTGAAGTGAGTAAATCCAATTGACCAAGTGCCAAGCCAGAATCTTCCATTTGCTGTCAAACATTCTCACTCGAAAAGCAGACTTTCCTTCCAGCTCAAACGGAGCGCACTTGATGAAGGCAGCAATTCGAAACTGTAGTGTGGCCATTTTGACAGTTTCTTTTGTAAGGAGATCAACGAGGTCAAATGGAAAGATGCGGCACGCGGCTTTCGTGCTTACTGCCATCATGGAATTGTTAAAGCCCAGCAGCTTTATTTTTTAAAACTGTCTGCAAGCAATTGTCAAGAGCTGAACGTCTAAATATGTTCCACCCCAGTGAAGTATTTGGCAACTGTTCTTTTTGCCAAGACAGTGCTGTGGCTCTTTCTAGAAGCAGCACCAAACATATTGTATAAACGTCTATAACCAGTATGGCTTGGATAACTTGGATGGCTGGAAACCCAAATTAGCTTTATTCAAGGTTTTGTAATTATAGTGTTTAAAAAGTGGGGATTAGAGCACTATGTACTTAATTATATCCCCAATGTTTCCATGACAAAGCCATTACAATAATAAATACTATGGACCCCCTTCTAATCGACATTTAGTAAGGCAGCGTACGTCAACGTCCTTGATCCTCGTCATTAACCTTGCAAGTAGCAGATAAATTTTGTCTGTTTGTCATATTGCTACAGTACAGTAATAATTATACTTTTCCAATTGATTTTCTTTTACGTGACCCATTGATTGATTATGTATTTTACTTCATAGGAGGTAATACTTATCCGTTGTTATTTCTACCAGCGATAGTATCCTGTGCCTAATTAAGGCATCAATAACATTTGGCATAAATTGCCGAACCGCAAGATATTATTATATTTGACTCCTTTCCCCTCTATGGTTGCCATTGCCATAGACGTACATAGTCTAGCCCATTGACCGTTGAGAGCAGGCCAAGAAAAATGAAACTAGAAAATTCTGCTGCTGTACGCCCTTTCTATGACTTCCTCCTAAACTTGTGGTTTGACGTCGAGTGCTAACGCTTAGGAAATGGCTTGCCGATTTTCACAATTTTCTGTTGAAGCTTATGGAGAAGGTTCATGGTAGTAGAAGTAGTAGGGATTTATTGATTTCAGCATAAGCCCCTTCAGTAGGATTTTACATAGTGCACAATAGTACCACTTAAGTTAATTGCCTCATTAAGGAATTTATACGTACACTTAGACTTAACATTATCCGTACTAGGAATCTCAACACAATTGTAGAAGTTTAGAAGGTTCATAGCAAACACGATAAAATAGGTTAGTTTATAGTGTATTTTGGAAATATTGCAATAAAGGGACAGCAAACACACATCCATGGAAATGATACCTCAGAATGTGTCCTAACATAATTATCTAATGCTAATTGTCAGTTATACATACAAGCACTGCGAAGGCATTCTAATGGCATAGTCCTTCTTAGCATTTTATCTACAAGTTGAATTCGTCTTTACCACAACATACACTTGTTTATGGGATTCATCGGAGCACCTACCGGGCAGTCCCATGCGTCTGCAAACTCTTGTGAGTTTTGCAGGGCCCCATTGATGCGATACTTTAGTGGATTGTGTGGATTTACTCCCATAGGAGATACTCTCGTATTGCTTCATTCCCATTTTCACACCAAAGCTGCAAATAAATACAATTAATAAGACACTTGCATAGGAGTATCTAGACAGCACTGCAAAATTTAATGCAATACCGTATACTCAGTAGCTTACCGAGCCATAGGATAGGAAGAACAGCTGTTCCACTGAGAGTTTTCCAAACCCTGGAAGAATTTGATGGTCAGCACCACCACGAGCATATTGCTTTTAAGTGAGGTGAGCAAGCTTCATTCCGTTACGATCCGCAATATTCTCATCCAGACCATTGGAACGGTTGAGATATACGCCAGGAAAAACCTCCAACTTGTTGTATTGATCCCTGAAACAGTTCGTGTTTTCGTCGTACTCTTGCTTATCCTCATCGGTCCATGACTGGTCATTAAAATGTCCATTCTCATTCACGTTCTGTCTGCTATTATCAAACCCATGGATGATTTCATGACCGATCACAGCTTCAATCCTGCCGCAGTTGACGTAGCTTGGCACGTTATTGTAAAAATAATGAGGCTGAATGGCACCCATTGAGAGAACTGTGATAGCCACCCAGCTTGGTAGTTAGATCAACGAGGGAATACACATCCTCTATCAGAGCACACAAATTGCATTCAATCACAAGATTGAACTTATTCAAAATTGCCAAGCTTGGATTCTAAGTTAAAAAATGAATTAATTTTGCCTTCATTGACGCATTGGTGATAGAAAATTGCAGCGTTCTTCACCGGTTGGAAATCACAAGAATCCGGTGGTCTCATTAGAATTTCTGGAGAAAGGTTTCACCTTCAGACATCGTTCAAAATATAGAATGCCAATGTGCGCCCCACTGTACCTTTAACGATATCATTCTCAGGGGTTCTCATCTCCTCATAGTGACTGTGTTGTACCAGGCCCTGGACCCTATAAAGTTCGTTCCAGTTCCCACAGGCAAATTCGTAGAAGTCGTCACAAGGATTTTCAGCATAATTCATTCCGTACAGCAAATGGTAGGCTGAATGAAAAATCATAGAAAAGCAAATCATTATTGTTGCTGTCACTAATTAATGTGATTTTTTATAATGGATGCATCACAAATCATAAAGGTGTAGAACGTAAAGTACCTGCGTGGATACAATCGCTTGTATTGCAAACTCGATGTTTCTCTATTCTATCGTCGTACCGACGTGAAGTTAGCCGGAGGGCTTCAAGTTGTTCATTCAGTGCTGATTCAGGAACTGGTAACCCAGATGATGTGCTACCCCTTGCCAATCTCACGCTTTTGAACAAGTAAACTAATGATACCGTAGCTGCAACACTAGTAATTATTGTACCGTCAACAACAACCAGAATCCCCTACTTCTACTCAAGACAACCCAAATTTCTTTCAAACTCACAACACGTCTCTCA
>JAQIWI010000187.1:0-54007 GCA_034698825.1 Deuterosminthurus bicinctus | reverse complement strand
GGATTATAATTGCCGAGATAAACGATGGAGATTGCAAATAATGTGAAGAAAAGAAAGAGAACTGCAGCTTTAGCAAAAATCAATATGACTGCTGTCCGTAATCCACAACAGAAGATGACAGCGAAGGAAAAAGCATCTCCAAAGAAGAAGGCCAGTCCTCATTTAAAAAGTTTATCCAAGGCACGCAAAATCTCTGCCCGACGAGGCAACCCAACAGCAGCAAGTAATACACGAAGGGTATCCAGATTAGTTTTTACTAAGACCAAGAAGTGCAAGTCTAATAGCCGGAATCAGAAGGAAACAGCGACGAAACCGGCTGTGTACAGGACTAGAAACGCTGCGACGATAGCTTACGAAGAGAAACTGATGGCTGTTAGAGCGGCGAGTCAAGACCCCAAGAAAAATAGCAAGACAATGACAAAAAAAGAAAACGTAAGACGCGAGATGATAAGTAATGATTTTGTGTGCGTAATTGTAATTACTTTATTGTTGTCTTCTTGGCATTTCAGGTGGGCTCGTCGACTTATGAAGAGGTCACTCAAATCAGTAAATTTGAGCCAATTAATGATAGTCGTGTTCTTGCCTGCGGTCTTTGGTTTAAAGTTGGCGATATCATCAGTGTACGTGGAAACGAAAAGGCTGGAAATGGGGAGTACTACGCCAGGATATTGTTATTTTTGAGGGATCGTTACGGTGAGCATTATTGCAGCGTGAGATGGCTGGTGCCTGTCCATCCAAACAAGCAACTTTCCTTACCATTTTCCTTCACTCGTTTCGATTTCGACAATTATTTAGAAGGTGAGGATTATTGTTTTAATGTGATAGTTCTATCATTGGACACTCAGCTTGCAATATGAGATTTAAGGAACTGACTCAGTTGAATATTTCAGGTCCACCTCATTCAGAACCTATCAAGATGGCAAGTGTTAATTTCGTGTCGCATTCGCCTACTGGAGCGGGGGTGATTATACCGGGCGTCATTGACCGGTTAGAACCTAACCCTTACAATTTCTTGTATAGGCAACAAAGGGACGTAAAAATTTTAGATTGCCCGTCTCGAACAGCGACCACTATCGATCCTAAGCTTCGAAATCCTTACTTATGATTTCATTCTGGTAAAAGCAGTAAGTATTTAGAGTTTTGCTCGGTAAACAAGTCTTATTTTTTATTAAAAGCTGGAATGCTTGACATTTTTATAAAAATTCAAAAATTATCCCATGGTTGCAGTCGCAATTTATTGTCATTGTATATTTAAATTATAATTCACTAAGCGGATGGAGTTGCCGAAATGAAAAGAACTGCGATTTTGGCTTCGATATCTGTGGTGCAGTTGAGGAATCGCCATTCTTCTTCGAGAAGAATTTGGTGATTTTCGGCGCTGGAGCTTCAGTAGGTTCTTCTTCTTCCCTGAAGGGCAATACATTTAAAGTTACAAATATTGAAAAATCAATCACTTTAGTTACTCATGACTTACCATTCAATTTTCACCGCAGTCTTTTTGAGGAGATCACTGGCTGTGGCCCAGCTGTTTCTTACAATGTTGGGGAATCCGAAAACGGGATCAATATTTTGCCTAAGAAAGCTCTTGGTGACGGGGTCTGAGCACCACAAAATGACATCCTTTCATTACGTTGCCATAACAACGATTACACTAAAGCAGCAAGGGGAACTTACCACCCGGGTAACCACTACCCCAACCTTTAGGTCCGGTGGATGGTGGTAAATTGTCAGGGAATTTCCAATTGGACACAGCTCTATCCCTGCAAACCTTGGCAAATATACTCGCAGCACTCACAGGCTTGTATTTCGCGTCAGCTTTATTATCCACACGAAACTTGAGCTCTGGGAAAATCCCCTCTAGCTTCCGCTAAAATTTAAACAGAGAGTTAGTAAAATATTCACAGCCAAATTATAAAATATTATAAAATGATCACCTGATATTTCTCCTTGGGTCCGACAGTGTCAACATAAACTCTGGCAATATTAACTCCTCTGTCAATGAGCCCTTGAATCAACTCAATAGCCGCGTCATGAGAAACCTCGTTCAAACCAACTCTTTGTCTACTGAAACTCTTCTTGGATATTGTCATCGGTGCAATGAATTTAACTCCAAATGCAATGTAGTCCAGATCCGCCACCTGTTTGAATATTTCTTCACGAACAACATCCGTCAATTGCTTCGAATCGTTTAACTTGGCTACATTCAGCAGAATTGGAGGACTTTCCTCCACCTTATCAAGTGTCATTCCTTTTTCCAGCTTCTCCTTAATTCCATCTTCGTCAGCTACGCATGCAAATATTCCATACACCATCGGACCTGCACAAAACATGTCTCAGTTACACATCATCCTCAACCATTTAACAAGTATATTGTGCTATTCAATTAAATCATGTACCTAACACTGGACCACGTCCAGCTTCGTCAATTCCTACATAGCAACGTCCTGATTTGCACTTTTCATTTATTTCACTAAAGACGGTGTGGTCACTTTCGTTGTTATGTCTGAATGTTTCCAAGGCATCCAAGCAGATATCCATGATAATGATATGATTCGACGAGAACAATTTATTTCTCCTCTGTATACAACCGCCGGCTCTTCCTTGAACAAACAATGAAAAGAGAATTTAAGAAAAATGAATTAATTGATAACAAACAATAACTCACTCACCTTTCTTACGTCACAAATGTTCTGCTCCTATTATCCACCATTAAGTTAGACACTGGCTGTCACTAAATTGTTAAATTATTTTCCAAGGCTCGTGCTAGACACTGTATTGAAACTCTGAACTCTGGACACATTGACACCCGGGGATTTTTTTGGGACGGATTTAACCACAAAGAAAGAGAAAGAAGACAACACTTGCCGCTCTGGAATTCGAATAAAACCCTCCAGAGAGGTTAAAATCACACAGTCGCCATCTTTTGCGTTTATACTGTTAGATTGGTAAAGGAAACAATAAAATAATCTACATTTAAGCCCATCACACGATACACCGCAGGGAATTAATTCATGAAGCAACTTAGTATTATTGGCTGATTATCATGGAGTTCGCTTGCGTGATCACCTTTAATATCTTTTGCAAAAATTGCATAGTTCGCCAGCTTCAAAGTATTCACACTACAAAACGTGACAGCTGTAATCAAATGATATGCCGACATAATGCATGCTAAGCATTCCCAATTAATAGTTAAGGTATGACCGAGATGGAAATTTTAGGTCGCATGGACATTGCCCCTGAAGGACATGGAGATAGCATTATATGTTCCTTCCACAATGGTAACCGATTATTTCCGAATGCCATCACAATGAACTTGACATTTGGCATTATATACCTAGCCTAACTGATGTAAATGTAGGTCATGCCTCATATGAACTTTGTGTCACTCTCACAAAAATGATGTGAAAAGTTAATCTGTACAAAGTGTTGTCAGTCAGTCAGTGCTCCTTCGTGAAGAGCGCGTGGAAAAAAGAGATGTTGCAGATTGCAGAGCAAAGAGTGAGGGAAGAATAAGTATAACTAACATATATTTTTAAACATTTACGTCACACATACATAGAATGTATTACACAGATTTATTGAAGCAGACGGACTGACTGGGACTGAGAGAGACGGACAGGCTTATTAACGCTGCCAAAGTTCCGTCTTATAGCGATATAGCCTGAAATTGCATCACTTAAAAAATCTCTAAGCTGTGGTTATTACCTAAGGTAAACTAACTTAACTCATCGTGCGGAATAATTAGAATTTAAGTTAGAGCAACTTGAGAGTGTTGAAAACGTGAGTTCTAAATGTTCTGGTAAATCCTTTGAGAACTGGAGGAGATTTTGGGGGACTGGGCAAAGGTCAGTCACAGTCAGCACTCTTTAACTTTTAGACTTTGCCATCCGCATGCTGTGTGTGTGTTTGTCGACCACAACGTGGAAGACATGCCGGTAGGGATTCCTTGACTAAAGAATTGTTGTATTCAGAAGAGTCAACTTGCCGACCGGGAAAGAGTCATTTAATCTTGCTTATGTGCATAATAATTTGGCAAGTGCTAAAAAATCTCAAGTCTTAATGATAACAATAATAATAATACCGGTTGGGGTATAGAAATTTTGGCGCACTTTTCGGATTTTATGTATTCTTCAACATGCTCGATGGTGTTGGTGTTGTTGGTGTGTGACGAGTGACTTGAATAATCCAGTGGAATTGTCTTGTATATTATACTGTGCAATATCGGGTATTGTGGAACCAGGGCAGTCTTATCTCCTCTTAGGATCTCTTAAATTTCTTTACTCAGGTCAATTTTTTCTATTATTATTTTCTTCTGGCTTAAGGTAATTTGGTTGCATATAATCCTCTCTTAATTAGGCTGATGAGTCATGCCTACGACTTCCTACCTAGTTGTTATTATTGTTATTCCTTTGTATGCTGTGTTGTGTGGATTCCTGTACACTGCGTTGTGTGATTAAGGTGTGTAACTAATCAGCTGATTGATTTGCAGGTAAAACGTGATTAAGCCATGTATGCTGTACGAAGAGTGCGGAGCGGAAACATAATGAACCGCAAACAACTACTGGTCTGCTGTAGGCGACCAAACTTTTACTGTGATAATCTAAACATTCTTAAAGGAAACTTTGGTGAAACGAGAAGCTTAAGTTATTCAAGAAATGATCATTCATCGTCGTCGTCGTCGGCATCAGCTTTAATAATTGTACCGCCGCCGAAGAGATCCCGGGTGGGGTCAACGCTGCTAAGTCATCCAGGCTTTAAACCCTGCTGGACAGAATATAGTGGATTATTTAATGGAATTATTCTACCAAGTAGCAGTCAGGCCGTTCAAGGTCGATATCTGCATTCAAGTCCGTCTGTGGGAGGGGACAAAGAGCCTTTGAAACCTTCGTCTAAGGTAGAAGAATCCGTGATAGCAATTAAGGAGGAGAAGGATAGTGCTGTGGTGAAACCTGAAAAACGCTCGTTATGGAAGAAGATTGAAGATGAGGTAAGTTAGAGGATGTTTGTTAGGGAAAAAGGATTTTGAATTCTACAGTTGTCTTCATTGTGTTTTTTTTCTGTCCTCGTAGATACTACACTACTACCATGGATTTCGGCTCTTGTTTATAGACATAAGGATCGCTATTGGGCTCATTAATCAAGTTCTAAACGGGAAAACTTTAACTAGGAGGGAGCATCGACAATTGATTAGAACAACTTCTGATGTGTTTCGTCTCGTTCCATTTTCAGTATTTGTTATTGTGCCGTTCATGGAGCTATTGCTGCCAGTATTTTTAAAATTCTTTCCGGGCATGTTGCCGTCCACCTTCCAGACTAAAAATGAGAAAGTAAGTCAGAGAATGTGTGGACAGCTCTCTTAATTACTTTAACTCGTGAGTTTGTATTCATGTGTTTCTCTGATAATTTAGGAGAACAAGATGAAAGCCGAATTGAAGGTGAAACTCGAAATGGCTAAGTTCCTACAGCAGACTCTGGACGATATGGCTGTGGCAGGGAAAGGAAGATCATCACAGAGAGCAAAGGAATTCTCAGAGTTTATTAGCAAGGTGATTTATTAAGAACATTTATGATTAAAGGCTAATGGCATCATCAACATGCTGAATGACAGAGAATCATGATCAATATGCAATTTTCAGATTAGGACATCCGGTGGTGAAGTATCCAATGAAGATATATTAAAATACAGTAAACTTTTTGAAGATGAAATCACGTTGGATTCATTGAGTCGACAACAGCTGACTGCTCTTTGTCACGTCTTGGAAATAGCAACATTGGGTACAACAGCATTCTTAAGATTCCAGTTGCGCATGAAACTACGTAGCCTAGCAGCTGATGATCGGGTGAGAATTCCTCTTATGGTTTACTCCAAGTGAGTGGCCTAATGGGAGAGTAAATTTTTTAAACAGTTGCTGTAATTTTACGCAGGCGATTGAAAAGGAGGGCGTGGACGCTCTCTCTGTAGCCGAACTTCAGCAAGCCTGTAAGGCCCGTGGAATGAGAGCTTTGGGTGTCTCAGAAGGTAGACTCCGGCGGCAGTTAAAATCTTGGCTTGAATTGTCGTTACATCAAAAAGTCCCACCCTCACTATTACTTCTCTCAAGAGCCATGTACTTACCTGAGAATTTGCCACCTTCTGCACAGTTACAAGCCACAATTTCCGCATTACCAGATGCCGCGGTAATTCGACCTCTCTATAAGTATCAAGTAAATTCGAACCGATATTTAATTATGCTACCTATGCTTGGAAATTCTAGGCAGTGCAAGCTAAGGCTGCTATTGGTGAGCGAGAAGGTAAAGTGGATAATAAGACGCGTATTGAAATCATCAAAGAAGAAGAGAGAAAGATTAGAGAAGAAAAGGAAGAACTCCTTGCGGATGTAGAAAGTAAGAAGAAAATTCTTGACGATAAGGGTGAACTATTGGAGGAAATTATCGATGCTCCTGCCGTAACCCAAGGTATATTTTTATTTTACGCGTCTGTGGATTCAGGTAGCAAGTCAAACTGACTCTTGTCTTATTTAGTTACAGAGGAGCAAGATGCTGCACAGAAGAAGGCGGACAAAGCTCTTAAAGTTGAGCTCCTTCCAAATTTGAACGCTTTATTGGGACCTGAAATTCTGCGTCAGAGCACTGCGAAGACGGTGCAGGAAACTATTGAACGACGACTAACCAAACATGTACCTCATCCACTAGCAGATTCGCAGAAGGTTAGTTAGTTTGGAAGTTCGGCCAATCTGGTTTGCCAGATAGGGAAAATTATTGACTGGAATTTGGATTAATAGGATCCTTTGACCGCGGAGGACTTGGAAAGAATCGAGAGTGCTTTGGATGTCCTTGGTGCACAGAAGAGAGAGCTTTATATAGAGACAGAGGAGCTGCAGGATCTGAAAGAAGAATTGGCTGAATATCAAGAAGATGTCATGGACTTGGACACAATTTCAAAAGAGAGCAAGGTTCTTATCTTCCTGAATCCATGCAAGTTTTCCAATATAAACTCGACCCAACCACAATTTGATTCCTTTGTAGGTTGCAGAATCCAAGTCTGCTCGCCGCCTGTATAAGCGTTTGAACAAGATGATCGAGAAGCTGGAAGATACAGTAAACATCTTACAGAAGGACGATCCAGACGCCAAACAGGAAGTCAAAGATGTGGAACAGAAGGAAGCTGTGGAAGTGACGGAATCCAAGTACGTAGTCTTGAATGATTTCACCTAAAGTTTTTCTTGATTGTATTTCTATAAAAAAAATGCAAATTACATCCTTTTATAAAAATGAACATGGATTTGATTTCAGAGCCGCGAAGTTGGTATCCTTACAAGAACTGATTGATGCAATCCAAAAAGTACAGAATGTCAGCGATCCAGCGAGAATGGAACGTATAGCCGATGTGCTGGAAAACCTGGATGAAGATGGCGATGGCCAACTAAAAGTTGAAGACGTTCTTAAGGCATAAAAAAAAACATGCTCTACCTTCTCATACACCCATGCAGTCGTCATAGTATAATAATAATAATAATAATCTTGTAACTCATTTAGGTAATCGAACTCATCGGGCGAGAAAACGTTCAACTGAGTTCAAATCAAGTCGCGGACATTGTCAGCATTCTCGAAAAGGAAGAATCCCTTGCAAGTGGGAAACAGAAGCCTAAAATCAGTGAGAAGGACAAGGAGTAACTCTCCTCAGCATTCATCCCTAATAATTACAAAAAAAAATAACATTCATTTATAGGAGATCATCTCCTCATTCACATCAATGATATGATGACAAATGTGTAATAATAATAAACACGAGCACAATCTTCCCATTCTTATCTTTACGCCATCAAATTACTCTCAGTGCCTTTCAAAGTCAATTCATACATACATCCTACGAAGTTACTTTTGTCGTCCTGAACAAGGCATATATGCCTTGGTCCTCAAAAACAAAACTTTCTCCCCCACATCAGTCCCTCATAGTTACGACCGATCATAGTCTCATCTGCGTACTCTGTAATAATAATGTCACCTTCCTAGAAAGCCTGCTACCGTTCAAACCTGCCGTCATCTTGTCAACTGATGATACTCATTTTATTTATTTTATTTTTATTTCCATCCTCCTCCTCAGAAGTTCAATTTGAGTTTAATACTGCGAGTAAAGACGGGTGAAGGATTACGCCATCTTTGGATGGAGTGAATAGCCAGTTGAGCAGATTTGGAAGGGAGAATGGGACGAGCAGCGAGTGTACAAAACGTCCAGAAGCTGACGTGACGCAGGGTCGTAGGACGACAAATCAGTTGCTTAGGAAGAACTGTTCCATTCACATATAATTTCTAAGTTGTGGGTTTGAATGAAGAAATCTCTTTAAGAAGAAGAAGGTAAGTCATCATCATTTTTGACTCACATTTTGACCAGTGGGATAGAAATTTGAGCCGCGTTAAAATATTGAAAAGTGGAGTTAACCTTCCCAGCACATTGTCATTCAAAGATCATTGAAATGAATTGGACAGAATATTTGGAAAATTATTAGACAAAAACATGCAAGTAAGTTGCTGCTGCTGTGCTGGTTGACTCTGTGTGTAGTATGTAGTGCGTGTGTGTGCGTATGTGTGTGTGAGGCGTCTTTGTAAGAAGACAGGACGTATATGGGGTTGCCATACATATAACACATGGAAGTGATCAGCAGCAGCAGCAGTCTTGAGAGTTCTCTCTGTCCAACTCTACGTTATTATTATTATTATAGTCTCTGTGTAATATGCACTGCTCACAGTTTATCCAGTGGTTCATGTCATAGGAGACTTTACTTGTTAGTGTGATAAATAAAAAAACGAAAGAAAAATCGTTCTCACATATTCGGTGCTATTGGCCTGTCTGAAATTTGTCAATTCATTGAAGATGAGAATGTGAAAGTTTTTTTATCAATTGTGGAGGGAATACTACAAAAGAAGATACTTTTGAGCAATGGTTCTGTTTTGATACAATTCTGCATTATTATTATGATTATCATGATCAGCGAGTGATTTTTAAAGTGAGCTTAAATCTCTTTGGATTTGTGACGTTTTAATGTTGAATGGTGGGACGGGAAATTGAATATTAATGTATTGGGAAAGGAGATTTTTTGATTATGATCTTTCTGCGTGTTTATTAAATATTCAAAAAGGAGGAGGAAGAGGGACTGGGAATGTTTTGGTGGTGGTGATGATGATGATGATGATTGGGAAGTATGATTGTGGCAGTGATAGTTTGAGGCGCATTTGTGTCATCTTTTGCGTCTTTGATCCGATTTATATATTTTGTAAAGGGCGGAAGTTGTATTTGAGGAAGTTGTGTGTCGTTGGCGATTTCTTGTTGTGACATGAGTGTACTATATATGTGAATGATGAAAAGTTGTAGAAGGAGGTGCGAAGGGGGTCGTTGGCGAAGTTGTGGGGAGGGTATCATAGGGATTTTGTTTGATCCTTCGAGGTTTATTCAATGACTTTTTTTTGTCTGTTTTTCCATTACAGGTGTGTTCGTGTACTTTTGAGTTGTGAGGGAGGAGGAGTTCTGGTTGAAATTGCGGAGAATTTTTACTTCGGTGCACTGAAAATGAGAACAATATGAAAATAGACAGGAGCAAGATCAAAAGGAGCACCACGGAGGTGGTAAGTGAACTGAAATGAATGTATACACATACATATTGACACATACATATTATGTATACATTTTGATTGATTCCTTGCTCCAGGGGTTGGTGTTGTGATATGTATGAATGTTTTATTTATTTATTATAATACAGCCTCCTGATTGCAAAGTACTGATCGACAAACTCAAAGCATGTCGAAATTCATCCGAGTTACTAGAGGTGCTGAAGGGGATCGACAGTTGGACGTATGGCAAGTGCGAATTATATCATTGGATAGACGTTCTAGACATTTTCGACTCAGTACTACAAAAGTCAACAGAGAGGAGAGGAAACAGTTGGACTCTCGTTTGTGATGTCAGTGATTCAGAGGTAAAAATGCTTTGTGGTTATTTGAGTGGAATCAAGGGTACTGATTTGAGGGAATTATCTCATGTATGAACTTTGTACATAGCTCAAGCAATGTCTTATCCGAGTGCTAAGTTTTACAACTCTTCTCATCGAGCATTCTTTCTCGCGTCACTTGTACAACTCGATGGAGCATTTGACAACGCTCCTCATCTCATCGGATCTAAATCTCGTGTTAGAAGTGCTGCAGCTCTTGTATATGTTTAGCAAGAGGAGTAATTTTCTGACGCGTCTATCAGAAGACAAACGAGAGGTCCTTCTGGAACGGCTGACCTATCTCGCTGAGGTAATTTGAAGCAACTTATTATATTGGGTGTGTAAATGCAGTGCTCAGCAGAGGTTTGATTCAGTGTTCTTATGTCTCTCTACACAGAGTTGGGGAGGGAAAGAAGCCGGTTTTGGTCTTGCCGCTTGCTGCCAAAACTTTCCTCTGTCGGTGAGTGTGTTTAAAAAATAAAATGATTGGACTATAAATTTTGTTCATATGTTTGGCATGGAGATTTTCACTCGTTTCATCTCTTGCAGTCTTATCCAAAAACGGCCACAAGCATTCATTTGGAATATGTGAAGGCGGGGAAAGACATCGAGGTTGCTAAAACTGGGAAATCCAGTGAGTTCGTTACAGTAATACATGTCGAGGACGTGCATGCGTTGGGAAATAGCCCGGCAGAAATCATGGAGGAGTTGTGTAAATCCCATGATATTCCTGAAGAGAAACAGGTATTTACAATGGCTTGTTGAAGGTGTAGACCTGAATTTCATTATCTCATTTTGTCATGTCTTATATCACAGATGCTCTTGTTCACGCACATAAGACTGGCCTTTAATTTTCCCACGTGGAAACAACGGACGTTATGTGTACAAGCTCGGTTGCAAGCCCTTTCTGTCCTTGTCTATGCCAACGCCATTCAAGACAATATACATCAATTACTTTACAGCGGGTTAATGGAAGAATTAGTTGATATTCTGGAACTGGATTTACAAAACTTGACTGATATTAAAGCTGCAGCTTTGCGAACCCTGACTTCCATAATTCACCTGGATCGCGCCCAGAATTTTCCTAAGTATGTTTCATCGTATTAATACTTATCGCTATGTGAGATTTTGTGTTCATCATTGTTATTGTGATTGATATTACTCTGTTGCAGCATAATCGACGTGACCGGGGCCGGGTCGTATCATGGGTTCCTACCCATGATGGTGAGGAGTTGCATTTCTGCGTTGACATCCCCATCAAACGGAAACCCTTCCACGCAGTACCCTTTGCCTCTTGCCACGGCACTGTTCAGTTTTTTATACCATTTGGCCAGTTACGAACTTGGAGGGGAGGCTCTGGTGAACTGTGGAATGCTTGAAAGCTTACTCAAAGTGGTTAATTGGAATACAACTGATGTTGAGCATATCACGGTAATTTACCTTGCCTTCCTGCTACATACGTAGTTGATTTCATAGAGATTTTCAAGGGATACTATTTTGATTCCAGTTTGTAACACGAGCTGTTCGAGTGATTGATCTCATAACAAACATGGACATGCAAGCATTCCAGGCCCACAATGGTTTAAATGCATTCATTAATCGCCTGGAGGTAAGGAAGGAGATTTGTTTTCGGCAAAAATTGATAGTCGCCTCAACATGGCAAAAGTGTGGGAAGTTATAATTATTAATGCTTGGTTAACTTGTGTGGCGGTGTAGATGGAGGTTAATGCTTGCCGAAAGGAGCAACCATTTGAGATTATTCCTGAAATCTCGGGTGCAAGCCGTCAGAACTCTAACACTGCTCAAGTTGAAGGAGGAGAGACATCGCTGGTCGAGAGAGTTGAGACTTTGGCAGAAGCTGCCTCAAGCACCGACGTACCTATGGAGACGGACGCTGGGACGCACCAAGTAATGGATTTTTTTTTATGATGTATGTGTTTCGAGAGGGATAAAGAAGAAGTAACATGGGAGGATTTTGTTTTGTATAGGATGGGAACGTCGTTGGCCCGTCACCGTCCACATCAAGTTCTATAGGTAGTTCTGGAAGTGCATCTAGCTTTGTGCCTAATGGGTCAACTTGTTTACCTCAGAGAGCTGCTCTGTTGAAATCCATGCTGAATTTCCTGAAAAAAGTGATTCAAGATCCCGCGTTTTCCGATAGCATTCGTCATATTATGGAGAGCAGTTTACCCAACTCGTTGAAACACATAATTAGCAACGCGGAGTACTATGGAGCTTCTTTGTTTCTACTTGCGACTGATGTGGTTACCGTTTATGTCTTCCAAGAGCCATCATTGCTGTCCACTCTTCAGGACAGTGGGTTAACGGATGTTGTGCAGGAGGCTTTGCTCGTCAAAGAAGTGAGTCCTGCGATTATTCATGTTGTATACACCCGAGTGATTCTACGAGCTTTTCGCCGGGGAATTTTTCTACAACTATAGTTGTGATTTCTTTTGCCCGGCAGGTACCAGCCACGAGGGAAGTAATATCCTCCATGCCGAACGTATTCTCTGCCCTGTGTTTGAACAGCCGAGGGTTGAATGCATTTGTCAGATGCAAGCCTTTTCAAAGGCTCTTTAAAGTTCTGCTGTCCCCGGAATACTTACCCGCAATGCGACGTCGTCGTACTGCTGAGCCAATGGGCGATACTGCCTCAAATCTTGGCAACGCCATGGATGAATTAATGAGGCACCAACCTAGTCTCAAAGTGGAGGCTACAACGGCCATAGTTAAGGTACGCTGTGGGGCTTTAGGATCGCTTAAGACTTTAAGGACACCTTCAGGTGATGATGATTATTAAGGAGCTGATTTATCCCCCTTTCGCTTGTCTAGCTTCTACAAGACTTGTGCAGCATGGGTCAAGATTCGCGTTACTCCTGCTGGAAAGGGCAGCCCAAGGCTGTTGTACCCAATGTGAGCACAAACCCTCGAAACGGGACGTCGGAAGGAGGGAGCAGTGACGAAGAGGAAGAGGATGAGGAGGAAGCCTCGACTGCATCTCATACTCAGCCCGCCCAGGGAGCCAGTGGAAGTAGCCGAGAGGATTCAAATCCGGCTAATCCTCCGTACATCTCCACATGCATGGGGAACAGTGAGGACAAAACCCCCGTGCCTCTTGTCGATTATATTTTGAATGTGGTAAGTCCAGTACGGGGAGAGTAATGTAATATTTTTTTCTTGTCAGTGTTTTTCTCCGTCATCTTCATTCACCATGCGCTTGTTTTTCAGATGAAATGCGTTGATGCTATTCTGAGTAATAATTCCACTGATGACCATTGTCGTGAGTTCGTTACTCAAGGAGGTCTGACGCCGCTGATGGAGCTCTTAGCTTTACCGAATCTTCCGATTGATTTTCCCAACTCCCCTGCCTGCCAAGCCGTGTCATCTGTTTGCAAATCAATCTTGGTACGTTAGTTGTCTGGGTGATGGTGGGAAGGTAGGTCACAATGGGTTGGAAAGTTGGACTAAGTGTGTGTGTGGATTTTGTGTGCAGAATTTGGCACATGAAGGGAAGGTGCTGCAGGAGGGGATGACTCATTTAGAAACAATCCTTAACCGGTTGGACCAATTAGACAAGCCTTTGGAGGTTCCTGGGAGCAGTGTGCTTTTGCGGGAGCTGGCGTCATCTCCAGACGCAACTGAGGCCGTTAATAATCCATACGATACACCTGTTCTCCATGCCATGACTGCAGCCCATGCATATGTCATGATGTTTATACATGTTTGCCGAACCGGCCAGGTACTAGGGTCACTGGAGTTCTACAGCAGAGCAAGAATTCAGAGCTGTAGTTTTAATTTTCTCTATGGTTTTGTACACAGAGTGATATTAGAACAATGTCAATTAGTCATTGGGGATCGGATCAAGGTCAGCGCGTCCTCAAGAAGTTGTCCGTATTGTACTTGAATCTGGTTTGGGAAAGTACGGTTCTTCTCGCATTGTGCAGCGGAGAGTTTCAGCCTAGTCCGGGTCAGTTTGGACGGGCCGATCTGGACAATTTGGTTCCTGCAGATGTCAAAGTACGCCGTGCTTGATTTATTTTTACAACAAGGCTGGTTTCCATGAGAATTTAGTTACACACATGGATTCTTTTTCAGAATGACCCCGAGGTCAGCATTAAAGGAGCGCAAGAAGCTATGGAAAGTGATGGTGAGTCTAGTGCTTTGCCATCGTTAAGTAATGATGTGAACGACCTCATGGAGGTCGACGCGGAAGCGGCAGAGAATGAGACTAATTCTGTTGCGTTAGTGAGTGCCTCAACGCAAACAAATCTAAAGCCAGAACGAGCGACGAATGTTACTTTGCAACACTACGCGAAATTGATCAAGCCAGTCTTAAGCGCATCTTCGAGATTAGGCAGGGCCTTAGCTGAACTCTTCGGTTTGCTGGTGAAGGTACGAGTCAATCACTTTTTCCCGTTTTGTTTTCTTCTGATTCGGTCGTGAGCTGAAATTTAAATTGGTGTATTGTCTCCTCACGTCTATTAGCTTTGCGTGGGATCTCCGCTGAGACAGCGTCGTGGGCATCACAACTTGCCCACCATCCCAGGATTTGTCAGCCCTGGTGCGTCCGATGTTGCTTCATTGTTGGCCGACTTACTGTCCTCAGGCTTGTGTTGGGTTCCCAAGCCCAACTCCCCCGTACCTAGACTCACCTTCAGCATCTGTGCTGTAGGCTTCTCATCGCCCCTCCTTTTCGACGAAAAGAAGTTCCCCTATCACTTAATGCTTAAGAAATTCACAGACTCTGAAGGGCTTCAAGCGCTGTTTGAGTAAGAGCTTTTATTTTGTTTTTGACTCGTCATGTCTCTGAGGCACTGACATTTATTTTAACTCGTTCCTATTCATTTACAGTATCTTCTACTGGGCAATGGGAGTGGACTCTAAAACAAAGGCAGCCAACACGGAGGGGGAAAATATTCCAGATCTAACAGATCACCAAATTGAGTTTCTAGACTCCTGGCTGATGTTAGTTGAGAAATTTGTGAACCCGAAAACAGTGCTGGAAAGTCCACACATGCTTCCAACCAAACCCACACTCACCCAAAAGGTTCTCATTCACTTCGATGCAAATGCATTCTTGTCTCACGTTCACAAGGTGAGTTATCCTGGAAAGATGCGTAGAGAGAAAGAAAGACATGTGGTCATTTAACTAATTCATCATCATGCTTTCCAGTTGGCTTTCGAAGCTGTTATGTTCCTCTGGAACCGGAAACCCATGAAGCTTTATGGAACACGGGCGGCTGAGTCCATGTTGGCCATTTTGTGCCACATCTTGAGGCATAAGGATCAGGTTAATAGAATTTTCGTATTGCTTGCATGCAACATTATGGTAGACTGGAAAAGTTGTGGGATCAAATCAATCATTGCTGTGATGTCTTAGGGCGCTGCGGCAAAGCCATCTGATGAAAACGCGAGTGCAACAACCCCCGCTGCTGGTACGTCCAGCACCTCGTCCAATTTCCCTTTCCTTGTCGGACCACCGCCACCAATCAGTGAAACTAGTGAGCCATTGTTTGTACGAGTTAATAATGAAGAAGCTACGCCAGTGGTAGCAAATCCCGTGCCACCACCTGCGGAGGGTCAAAGTGAAAGCACCAGTAGTGCACCCTCCAGCTGTATTCCTCCTCCTGCTGCAGGTGGGGAAGAGAATGATAATGAGACGCCTGACGCACCTCAGGCTGGTAGCACTCCCTCCAATCCGGAACCAAATGGACTTCCTACTACTACTGAAAATATTACTGGCAACGAAAATGAGCAACAGGAGAGTTCTTCTTCTTCTTCTAGCCGTCCTGACCTTGCCTCCACACCGACTAATGCCACTCCTGGAACCAGCACAAGCGCTTCTAGTAAGTAGCACTGTTGTTTGCGCACATGTTGATTATGAGGGTCCCAGTAATGTTCACATAGTATTCATTGATTGATTGATGAATCACATATTGATTTAGACGCAGCTATGGCGGCTCAGACCTTAGGCGTAGATTATGCCCAGCTGCAACAACTAGCTGACATGGGATTTCCATTCGATATGTGCATTGAAGCCCTAATGTCCACAAGTAATTTGCTGCAAGCGACGGACTATTTACTCAATCCATCCATCCCGGGATCCTCAGGCGAAACTCGTCGGCCCAATCAAAGGCCTCGAGCCATTGATGCTCCCGGAGCTGGACCTACGGTAGTTTTTCATTTTTTAGTTTATTTTTTGAATTGCTGATTGCATTTGTGATTGACATTGGGTTGGCGATTTTGTAGGCGTCTGCAATGGAGTGGGACGATAATGATGATGAGCAAATGCTTAGGGCTATCGCTATCTCTCTAGGGGAAAATGCAACGAGCAAAGTAGGGAGCGCTCCTGTTCCCAAGCCTGCACAGGAAGCATCTGTTGTAAGTCCCATAGGTTTTGTTTTAGCCCTTTTTATTATTATTCACTTTATATTTTCATCACGTCGTGTCGGGTTTTCTACAGACATTGGATCCTTTGGATGCGGAAGAAGTGGATAAATTCACTGCAACCGTTTTGGAGAGATGTTTGCCTATGCTTGATCAACTACCCGAAAGTGTATTCAGGGTGTGTGAGCTGTTGGTATCTGTGGGACATCGAAATGGATATTCATGGATGTTCCGTACTCTTGTGATTCTTGTATCTGAGGTAATTGAAAAGGCTGGAGGGGTTTGTTACTCTCTGTGAAGGATTTACTTACAAGCTTGTGTGTGGGGTGTGATTTTAGATTCTTTCCGGTGTCGAGGAGCTGACTGCTATTGCCAAGTCTGACCGAGCGACCGCATTGAGTGAACTAAAAGACAGTCCATTAGCATCTCGTATAGCAATTCGAATCCACTTATTTAGTTTAATATTCGAGGAGTTCAAGACTGAATGCTCCCTCATCCTGGAAGACCGGAAGGGGTTGGATCCTTGCATTAATTTACTGTCAGCGTTCCAAGCTGTTGTCGGGAGTGAAAATAAATCCTCTGTCGTCACTCCAAAGTGGCTAGCCCCTCTCTTGTTAATGATTGACCTGTACGAAAAGACAGCCGTTGCCTCTCATCGTCGCTATGTATTGTCACAGGTACGTAGATCGTTGTTCTTTCACACTTTTTGAACTTGCAGATTGTGCTTTGGACAGTATGGAATCAGAAGACGGTCGGTTAACTACAATGTTAGAATTATCTTGAATTGTCAGGAAACGGATCATTGTTGGAAATGGTTCGACATAAATTCCGGTCGTTGGTGCTCATATTCGTCTGCCAACAATTCCACGATTGACAAGGCGTTTTGGAACAATGAAAGCTCGGTAAAAATTGTGGCTGGAAGACGTCGCTATGTAATCAACTTCAATGCAATGATTCAGTTGAATGAGGAGACGAGCAATCGGCGTCCCATCACGCTTTGGCTGAAAAATATCAAAAAGGAGGAAGTAGGAGACAACAAGAATGGAGTGAATAGTAGTAGTAGTGTTGGTGAGGAATCAGTGAATCATCTTCAGTCGGGTCTTCTGTCTTCTTCGGGCAAATTCCAGCCAGAGAGTCCTGAGCTTAAAAGTTTTCCAGAGGACGGGAAGAGCGACGACGGTGAGCAAAGTGGAGCTAATATTGCGGACCGATGGCAAAAGTTCACTGAAGGAGACACCACTTCCAGGGTTATCACACTCAAGGGTCTTAATAGCCATCAAATTGAGGAATTGGTCAAGTAAGTTGCTCTATTGGTCTCATTGAAAAGTTGGGCTGTAGGTTGACGGTGGTTCTAGTAGTAACCTTGCGTTGATTTTTTTCATCATCAGGTCATGTGTTGCTTTCATGGGCGTGCCGGTTGAGCCTGAATCTCTTCACGCAGTGATGCGATTGTGCCTTCGGCTAACCCGAGACTATAAAATCGCTGTGATACTTGCCCATTATGGGGGCGTTCATATGCTCCTCAAGTTGAATCAGAGCTCTGGATTCCCTGGGTTCTTACCTCTGTCCAACCTTCTGATCAGACACGTCATAGAGGATCCTTCGTGCCTTAAATATGCAATAGAAAAGGTAAGATTGATTGGGATGAGTCCGAGTCTATGTGGTCTTGTAAGGCTAATTGTTTTGAACAATAATAATTGATGAAATAATAATGGAACAGATGATCCGGGCCAAAGCCATGTCGTCCGGGGCTTCGACGTGTAAGGAGTTGCATTATTTGCTGCGGGTTCTCGCACCTGTGGCCTGCCGGTCTCCGTCGTTATTTGTGGAAGTAGCTAAGAACATACTACGTGTTGATATCAACTGTGTCACCCGTCGAGGTGAGTGACTGCTCTAGCCAGCATGTGTGCATAATTTTTTAAGATTTTCGTGTAATATATTGTGGTTATTTCATTTCCATGATGATAAAAATTTGATTTATGATGTGGTCTGCAGCCGACGATGATATGAGACTGATTGTGAAGCCTGTGGCATGCACGTCGGAAAATTTCAAGACGCATATGGGCGAAACAGCACGGAATGTGATTCAACAGCTGTTAATCGCTTTGACATTAGTTCAACCAACTGAGGAGGATTCTAGCGGGAGTGAGCAGGGAGCTGAGAATGCTTCTGAGGGAACTTCTTCGGATGCATCCATAAAGCAGACGCAGACATCTGGTGGAATGGGCGAAGGAGATGAGCAGGTGAGAAATATATATTGTTGCAGCCAGTCTGAAACTTTGAAAGTTGTAGCCTTTTAATTTGACTGAAATTTGACTCATTGTAGTCTTTCCAGATGGATACGGATGCTAAAACAAGCAAAGACAAAGAGACAAAGAATGAAATGAATGAGGCGCAGAAGAAGAAACCTCTTATTCCCAAGTATGCCATTTGTCAGCTCCTGGCGGAGTCAGTGCACTCGTATTCTTATTCGTGCAAAATAATTGCCGAGTATTCATTCCAAGGAGGCACAAGTCCATATGTTCCTGAGGTATGTTTATATAATACGATAATGATGGTGGAGTGTATGAAAATCAAGGATTGAATGCTTTCTCAGGATTGCACTGCCCTCGCCTTCCTACTCGATCGAATGCTTCCTGCCAACCAGTATGTTGGAGAGAAGGACTGTTCGAATATCGTGAGGGATTTGATCTCGGCCATGGCTGGTTGTAACCATCTCTATGAGTCCCAGGCTATTGTCATATCTGAGGTTAGTCATGTTTGTAATTAAAGCTCCCTCCATTAAGTTTGTATGATGATGATGATGATGATGATGATGCATCATGGAAATGATTTCTTTGTAGGTGAAAGCATCTCTTCAGCGAGCAGTTTCAATGCGGGAGAGCGCTGATAAGCATGCAAGAATTCAAGCCCTTGCGGGTTTAATCTGTACCATGATTGAATCCTGTCCATCCATGCCACCGACTCATATGGTGTCTACTGTGAAACCCACACAGTTAAAGTAGGTTTTGTAGTTCTCTGAGTGTTGTTTAGTATGTGGTATACTGTCTAACTTTGAATCTCTTATGAAAACTTGTATTTTAGCATGAATCCTGTTGTCAAGTTACTAATTCGTAAGAATTTGGTAGTCGATTTGGCACGTATTCCACATAATCTGGATTTATCAAGTCCTCAAATGGCGGCGACGGTGAATGCGGCTTTAAAACCTTTGGAATTAATATCTCGAATTGTCAATCAACCGTCTCTGCCTCAACTTGTGCGGCCCAGACAAAAGACGGAGACTGCTGCCCATTCTGATTCTGTGAATAATACACAGACAGGTTGGTTTTCGTTGTTATTATTATTAATAATATTATTTGAGTCGTAAAACGTCTCGTCGTAGATTTTTCACATTTTACATTGAATGCTACAACTAAATATGCCGCAGGTGGTACCAGCAACTCTGAAGGAACGCATGCTCAAGGGGAGGAAACTGCGGAGGATGCTGATAACACTGAACATGACATTTCTGGTGCAGCTGAAAGTTTAGATCCAACATCTGAGAGTCATACACATGAACATGAGCCAGCTGAGGAAGGTGACGATGGGGCTGACGTGTTGGAAGACATCATGGACCAACTTCTGGACAGGTTGATGTTAGATCCTCATGCTACGACTGCGGTTTTAAGGTTATATTTCACAAAGTGTTTGGTTATCGGAACAGGGAGAATGTGGAAGCTTTATCCAGTGTGGCGGGAACTGATGCGCACAGTAATCGGATGGACACGGAGCAAGACCAGAATCAACGGGATCATGTTTTCCAGTCTAGAGAAGTGAGTAGCGTGAGTTGTTCGGTTGTACTAAATTAGTGTGGTACTGATTTATTCCGTGGAATATTTCAGTTTGAGGATGATCATGATCAAAACGATACCAGTGATTCCGATTCAGACCCGTCTGATGATAATGATGATGATGGAGAAGGTGAAGATGGTGAGTAATTACTTGATTATATTATTAATAATGAATGGTTTGGAAGAAGACTTGATGTCAACATATTATTTGATGTGCGAGTAGGTGAGGAAGATGAGGATGATGATGAGGATGACGAAGATGATGAGGATGGTGGGTCGAATTTTGATGACCGAGACCCTGAGTACATGGAAGAAGGGTTTATTCGCTTCCCCGGCATGGATCGTGACGACGATATGCTCATGGTACAGTATGGAGGGGACCCAGAGAACGCGCCTGTATTTTTCACCAACAACACCAGCTACAATTTGAATATGGGGCTCTTTGATGATCCTCTGGTGAATGAACATCCCAGTGGTAAGTCATGATTGATATCTTCTCGTGCTAATTCAATACGGATGATAGCTATCAACTGGAATGTGGATTTTTTGACATAGGTTTACGGTCGAGCCATCCTCTTCTGACACCCCCAATGGCTGATCCTCCAGTTACTGGGAGTGTGACGACAAGAGGGCATAGAACTGGAAGACAACGTCGCTACCAGTATATCCAATTCAATCCACGTCACCCTCACCCACCAGCAATTTTACAAAGGTGAGTGTCACACTATCTGTCTTTGGTTGGTAACTTTGAAGTAGATGCTGATGAAGTGAAGATTCTAAAACACAAAAATTATTATGTACAATAATAATATTTCATTTTTTAACAGACTTCTAGGGCCTTCCACGGCACAGGAAGTTATACAGTTGACGACAGGTCAGGCTTTGAACCCTGCCGGTCTCCGAGACGCACGATTGTTAGTTATGGATGCATCTTCGGTAGGTTTGACGACGTGGAAATATAGGACGTGTATGTTCTCGAAGAGAGATGTTTGCAATATTTTTGGTTGTGTATAGGATCAAAATACTCACCGAAATGGGCCCAACGGGACAGGGGGAAGTGGTTGTTTGTCCAACTACACCGCTCTGCATTGGTGGTGTGAGGAGGCGAAAGCTCTAGATGGAGAATCTATGCATGACTGTGTTGTCGGTAAGTGGTGGTGATAAACTGTAGCAAGTCTAATGAACTATGAGCTAATATATAAGGCATCGATACTATAATTTTGTTTTGAATGCAGCCATTAAGCGACCGATAGTCCAGGCCGTGGAAGAAGATAGAGACAATGTGTTTAAGGCTAGATTTGATAAGAAACAGAAAGAAACCACCGATGTTGAACCACTTACCAGTGCGGCAAATAATGGCAATACGACATTTAGTAAGTTGTTGCTTTTTAATTAGTAGTTTAGAACATAGTATTAGATCTAATCTGTAAGGTGGAAGTATCAATTTAAGAACTTGGTGCAGGTATTACACGAAGTGCGGCGCAGCTGCAAGAAAACTCGGAGTCATCCGACACCGATCTAAATAGAACTGAGGAATCTGTAGCCGACCTTGCTAGTGGGAATCCTGCTGCAGGAATTCGGTTGAGTACAAGTGAGTAGAGCAAGTTGATTTGAGCTCTTGTGCGCGGGTGTAATGTGTAACTTACATTAAACTATTTATTTTCCTTTTTATTTAGTTATAGGACTGCCGGATGAAGACAGTGAAGAAGGAGGAGGGACTGAACGAAGTGAAGTAGGAGAAAATAATACGACGCAGCCTCCGCCGTCCGAGACTGGTGTTGATAGCAACAGAGGTGAAAGTGCAGTTGCTTCTGGTGAAAATGCTGCAAGCTCGAGCGCTTCTTTGGCAATAGCTGAAGTGAAAGATGACAATCAGGAATCTGTAAGCGCCAGTGGAGCTCGTAGGTCGGAAGGGGAAGATGGAGAGATGATGGATGTAAGTTTATGATAATGTGACAACAAGTGTGGATTTCCATGTGGTGACTGCATCCGTAGACTGTAAATGCTCTTTTAAATTTCTAGACTCGAACCAGTGCTTCTCCTAGTGTGGAAGAGAATTCCATTGAAGTGTTCATACCTGTTCCAATAGCCGAGAGCACTGGCATTGAGCTCGCTCAGTCTGAAGAGATGAGTCAATCAGGTTAGTTGTTGATTGTATATTTTCCTATATTCGTTGGCCAGCCTTGGCTCTTAATCATGATTGCATTTTTTGCTCACAACTCTCTGTCGTATTCTCAGACTCGAATACTCAATCAAATGCTCCCGAAAACCCGAACAGCCTGGATGGATCTAACGCTGAGGTAGTTGAGGCTTCGGCACCAGCACCTGCCGTCGTGACCACCACGGAGACAGCATCTTCTGAAGGAGATGAGCCAGTGCCAGGTCCATCTGGCACTCAACTAAGTGAAGACTTAAGAAACATTCTTGGGGACATTGTGATTCCCGATGGCGTGGATCCATCTTTCTTGGCGGCCTTACCGGAAGAGATACGACAGGAGGTTATCAATGAGCACCTTCGAACGTAAGATGAAGCAAATATTATTGGTGACCTCGAGTATAATAATACATCGAGACTTGGTTTGTATTTTTTGAACTGGATGGATGTCTTTTCTCCACAGATTGCGTCAAACTACAGAGAGGGCCCAGACAAGTGCTGCACCAGCTGCTACAAGCGAAACAGCCACTGCCAGTGTCATAGATGTGAGCCCTGAATTTTTAGCCGCTTTACCACCAAACATCCAGGAGGAAGTATTGGCGCAACAAAGAATGGAACAACAAAGGCGGGTAGCGAGCAGTGCTAATCCAAACGACCCTGTAGACACAGAAGCATTTTTCCGAAATTTACAGCCATCTTTGCGACAAGCTGTATGTTCTTTATGCTCTTTGAAAACTCATTATGGCTTTGTTTGCTCCACGTCTTGCGGTTGACACATTGCATTGTATGATTTGAAAACTAGATCCTTGCTGATATGGAAGAGTCTCAAATAGCCGTCCTCCCACCAGAATTGGCGGCGGAAGCACAAAATTTAAGACGGGAGTGGGAGTCAAGGAACCGGCAGCTATTGCAAGATCACCCTTTCTTTGTGCATAGCCATCAATCAGGCACAACTTTGTCCTCTATTCTTCGAAATAGTGGCGTTCGTCTCAACCCTAGATATGCACTTCATAGCGCCGCTCAACGAGCTCATGCTCAGTGGGCTTCCAGCTGGCCACGCCTCACACCGCCTGTTGGTGCTCACAGTACGCTGATGAGGTGAATATCGTGGATTAATTAGATTTGCTTGTATAGTTATTGGTTAACCAAAGTACTAATGCGATGAAATTCACATGTTTGTATAGTGGGAAAGTAAAAGGGAAGCAACTTGTGGACCATGAGACGTTGTGTTGTCTGTTGGTCCTACTGTTTGTGGATGAACCTAGGCTAAATACGGGAAGACTGCATCGTGTACTACGAAACCTTTGCTACCACGCCTCTACTAGGCAGTGGGTAATCAAGGTAGGTGTCTGACCGTGTATATGACTCGTGACAGTGTAAGTAGACGTTTATGAAAAATGTGTTCCTTCGCATTTATTCCAGTCACTATTGTCTGTGATGGAGAAGAGTAATGAGTGCACAGCGTTGGGTCCTGCTTTTGGAGCTTTGGATCCAGCTGAGGAGCGAACTACTCAACTGAAAGCCATTACGTACACCCCAGTAGACAACAACAGCCAGATTGTGAAGAAGATGCAGGTGCAGCCTGCATCTTGGCTCAATGTTAGTCTTGATGCTGCTCTGGGATGCCGAGCAAATGTGTTCCAAATTCAGAAAAGTCTGACAACCGGGAAGAAGGGCGGGTCAGAGTCACGAAATATAGCAATACACAGTCAAGCTGTCCCTCCGATCTGTCGGTGAGTTGAATGAGTTAGTTCTTATTTGTAGAACGTCGGTTTAGAAGTTGAGAAGTTTTAGGAATGTGTTGATATTTCAAAGTTGCGTCAGTCGGAGGAATCAAATTTAAATGTTATTGAATGTTAATTTCAGGCACACACTCGACGTCCTGAGTAACTTAGCCAAGAGTTTCCCAACACAATTCCTTCCTATGAAAGCCAAAATGGCACCCTTGTTCATGGACACGGCATCGAAAGGAGCCTGTGGGAATGACAAGGACGTTGGTGAGAACAGAACAACGCGAGCAGGCACGACTTCACGAGGGAAGAGCTCAGGAGATGTTCCCGCTGAATTTTGGGATTTACTTCTGAAGCTTGATACTGCTTCTAGTAGTAGAAAGGTAAGTTATTATATTTGATAACTTTCTTACAGCAAAGTTGAACCGAGCTGGTTGCTAACCGTGGCTTGAATTTGAATTTTCCAGTGCAAAAGTATAGCTAAAGTTCACTCCAGTGGGAACATCAATATGGATCAGCTACCTGCCTCCGTTTCCTTCGAGGCTTCCCCCTTTGGTCAGCTCATCTCCATGCTGGCGTATCCCTTCATTCGCCGCAGTACGATGCTGACCGACAAGTTGTTAAGACTGCTATCCTTGATCTCTTTGGGCATTCCGGATACTTCGGGTTACGGGAGGAAGATTATGCTAGTTGACACTGATGCGCAGAAGGACACGTCAACACAAATCCCGGAGCATCATTTGCAACTTATCGTGGACGTGATCACATCAAAGAGTTGCTCTGAGGAAGGTCTGGAAGAAGCTACTTCTCTGTTACTCAATCTCTCTTATGGCCCACCCACTGCCAGAGACAAGGTTTGTTTTCAAAATGCTTTTTTATGGAGTGGACGTAAGGAAGAGTATTAATTTGTGATGGGTATGAACTCCAGATCCTGTCACTGCTGGTGGAAGGTGTGAAGGAGTTGGGGCAAGTTGTCTGTAGTCACATTGAAGCTCTTATGAATGAACTCAAAGTCATGAACAAGACACTGAGCAGTGATAGCAAAGACAGTGGAGATGATGCCATGCAAGGATCTCCGGCTGAGCCAGAAGCTGGTGACAAGTTGTTCAAGGGAACGTTGGTTAATAGGTGAGTCGGGTACTTGATTGGGGAGAGAAGGATGAGATGATGAGAATGAGGGGACGAGACTGACCTTTTTTTTGGCTTTTTAAGGTTTACTAAGGAAACTGTAGTGGTGACATCAGCAAAGCAAGCGAAAGCTACCTGTGAGCTTCAACTTCCTTCCATGGCCGCACTCACCTCGAAAACCTCAAGTCAAGCATTCTTCCTCAGATTACTTAAAGTCATAATAAGTCTTCGAGATGCTATTCGAATGGCCATCCGTAAGCACAATCAAAAAGGTGAGTTGAGCTGAGAATGCTGAATGATTTCAAGAGGATAAAAAAATAGTCTTGGTTGGTGTAAATTGTTTTATGTTTCATTTCCATTTATTTTTCATGTGTGTGGCTGTACACAGGCCCAGGAACGACATTACAAGGTATGGCTAATGTAGTAGATTGGAATCCACCAATGTCAAGTACGGCATTGAACGAGAGAACTGATGAAGATAATGATGTGAATGCAGGCGGCGAGTCGAGCAACGCGGCGGCAGCGGGGGCGGCAAGATCTGCAGAAAGAACGAGCACCAGTGCTCCGGATGCACTCTATCAGGGTGGAGGTGGAAGTGGGAGCAGCTCTGAGAGTATGCCGGCTTTGGAAGAATCAATGGATGTTGATCAAGATGGGAGAGAAAATCAACAAATGGATACCTCAGAGACTAAGGCTGCTAATTCTTCCGAGCAGTCAGCCCCAACCACTGTAAGGAGGGAACATTTTACTGTTGTGTGTATGAATATAATAATACGGAAAAGGACGGTGGGATTGAAATTATTGTGGTGGTTGCAGAGTGAGAGTGACGCCTCTAAGCCGGTGGACGAGTCTGTCCTTCTACCGCGCCTCAGCTCTCTTCTTGATCTGAGTGACTTGTGGGATACGCTGAGCAAGTGTCTTCTAGAATTGGGCCATACACCCGACCATCATGCTGTGCTTGTTTTGCAGGTGAGTGACATCCTCATCCAGCTTTGAGATGAGGATGTTGTGTGCAACCTTTGAGGATGGAAGGTGTGAAGTATAATGATGATTTATTATTATTACTACACTATGCATTTCAGCCTGCTGTAGAAGCCTTCTTCTTAGTACATGCATCGTCCAGTGAGCGAGAAGAGAAGAAGACTAATGTACGCGAAACCCGAGAGGCTCAGCTAGCGCATTTACAACAAGAGCTCCCACCTGTGTCTCCCATTGTAGCTACTGATAGTCGCACAAATGATTTAGAGATGCTGGATTCTCAACTATCTCAACTTGACGCCACTCATACGACGGCTGTCGAACTTCCGCCAGACACTCAGAAGTTTTTGAATTTCGCCGGTTAGTGTTTGCTGATTAGTCAGTGGTTTTTGCAATAATATCACGACGTAGGACTAGTTTTTTTAAGGTAACAGCTTTTTTGCTATATCGTGGCACTCTTGTGAATTTCAGAGACACACCGAACTGTGCTAAATCAAATCCTGAGACAGTCTACTACTCATTTGGCGGACGGTCCATTCTCAGTTTTGGTAGACCACACCCGTGTACTTGATTTTGATGTGAAGAGACGGTACTTCCGAACGGAGCTTGAAAGACTGGATGAGGGTGTGAGGCGGGAAGACTTGGCTGTGCATGTAGGAAGATCTAGTGTATTCGAGGATTCGTTCCGACACTTGCAACGAAGAACTGCAGAAGATTGGAAGAATAGATTTTACATCGTTTTTGAAGGGGAAGAAGGTCAGGATGCAGGAGGTCTTCTGCGCGAGTGGTACGTCATCATTTCCAGAGAGATTTTCAACCCAATGTACGCCCTGTTTACGGTGTCACCTGGTGATCGCGTTACATACATGATCAATCCGTCCTCCCATTGCAACTCGAATCATCTGTGTTACTTCAAGTTTGTGGGCCGTGTTATAGGTATGGTGATGATTGATCTATTTGTGATTTGTTTTGGGAATCTGTCGCTCTATTTTGCTGACATTGTTGGGTTCTTTGATTTCTTTCATAACAGCTAAGGCAATCTATGACAACAAACTTCTGGAGTGCTACTTCACGCGATCATTTTACAAGCACATCTTAGGGAAACCAGTCAAGTACACGGATATGGAGAGTGAAGATTATAGCTTTTATCAGGGGCTTGTGTTCCTCATGGAGAACGGCGTGAAAGACCTCGGATATGAACTGACGTTCAGTACAGAGGTTCAGGAATTCGGCGTTACTGAAGACAGAGACCTGATCCCGAATGGAAGGAATATTCTTGTCACGGAAGAGAACAAGATGGAATACATCCGTCTTGTGTGCCAAATGAAGATGACAGGCGCCATTAGGAAGCAGTAAGTTGTAGCAGTTGAAGCTCAATAATGTTCCTTGACAAACGTCCACTAAACGGCAGCCAATTGTATTTTTTTTTCTTTTAGGTTGAATGCGTTTTTGGAAGGCTTTTACGACATAATTCCTAAGCGTCTGATTTCCATCTTTAATGAACAAGAGTTAGAACTTCTCATATCAGGATTGCCCAACATTGACATCGAAGATCTGAAAGCCAATACGGAGTACCATAAATATCAGCCTAATTCTCTGCAGGTACGTCATATTATTTTTTTTTCTGGTTACAAGGGAAAAAGTTATGTGGATTCTTAGTAGTAGTAATAATGATCGTTGTTCTTATTGTAATCCTCGCAGATACAATGGTTTTGGAGAGCGTTGAGATCATTTGACCAAGCTGACAGAGCCAAATTCCTCCAATTTGTGACGGGAACGTCTAAAGTGCCTCTTCAAGGTTTTGCTGCTCTTGAAGGAATGAATGGTGTTCAAAAGTTTCAGATCCATCGGGACGATCGTTCAACGGACAGACTTCCCAGTGCACATACATGGTCAGAAATAGTTTTAAAATTTTGAGACATGTTTTGGTGGTAACATTAGAAAGTGGAACTGTATGTTTTTTGTTTTGCAGTTTCAACCAGTTGGATCTACCCGCATATGAGACGTATGATAAGCTTAGAACGTACCTTTTAAAAGCCATTCATGAATGCTCAGAGGGTTTCGGCTTTGCTTAGAAAGGAACGAAAAAAAAACAACTCAGAGTGATACTAAAATTTAATGCGATTTATATGAAAGTACCTATATACATAACTATATACACATTTGGATTAGTAGATGTTATGGTTATTATAAAGACTACTACTACTTGCGTTATCTAATGAGTTAATCATCAAGTACTGAGCAAGTTTAATGTGAATATTATAAATAATAATAATCTATTATATATATTATTATATATCGTAGAAGTTCAATTGTCTCTAAATGTAGTGGAAGTAAGTGAAGAAGAGGAGCTAAATTTTTTGTTGTTTAAATTGTACATTACTTACTCCTGTTCCAAGAAGAAGAAGAACCTCCTAGAAACAAGATCCTTTCTCTCCCCCCCCCCCTCCCCTCAGCCCAACTCTCGAACAATTTTATTGATGATGATAGTGAGGGGAAATAGCAATTTTGAATTCAATGGATTTAATAACAATAATCATCATGATGGTAATAAGAGTAATAATAATAATGATGATGGATGAAGAAGGAAGAATGGAAATTATTGTAAGCTATTCATAGGGCCTTGTCGTCGTTGTTAACGACTAATTTCATACATAAACCAAGATTATTATATGAATTATTATTATTGTTTTGGTTGTAAAAGTGTTACTTTTTAGCAGCAGATGATGATGATTGTTACAAAAAGAAAAATATATACTTTTTTTGTTTCATGTGCGTACGTATTAAGCTACGTTCATTGTACAGAGGAACTAATAACGTGGACGTGTAGATATGTTAAAAGTATAAGCACGGCAGAGTTGGAACGGAAATGCGTTCAACTTTGCAAAGCACTTGCCGTTGCGGACTGTGTGAAGAAACTAATGGCTCTAACTATTATATATTACCACTACTACTAATACTGCGTAAAAATATGATATTTCGTGTAGAATAAGAATTGCTTGTAAATTTTTAAAGCCAAATCTATGGATGGGAATTTTGGTAGAGTCATATAGTTATTTGGAAATATGAGAGAACTAGCTACGATAGTTATGTGAGCAAACTACTAGTGCGACGTGAATTATTATTGCTGCTTCCATGAAAAAAAATATGTGTACCATAGGTGAATATCTTTGATGGAAAGGGGCGAATAAACTTTATGAAGTAGTATTTTTCTCACAATGGTTATCTAAGCTACATTACACAACATGAATTTGTTACTCGTATTATTGCTGGATAAGATGATGTATACATTTGAATGCAATCGTTATTACTGTCATTATATAATGCTATTATTGCTGCTACAAAGTTGATCAGGTTGTTTCCCCCGCCGCGGACATTGCTATACACATACCTTATAACCGCAACCTGATTGTATCATCATGAGCGCGCGCCGCCTCTGTAATTTTGGATCTTAAATTGTAATTAAATCATCTTGATTTTGGACGTTGGACAACACATACATCTCAGTCAGTCAGGGCTTTTGGCATTTCAAATCACAGGTCCCCGGTTACTTGATGAGTAATTAACATATGCGCTAATCCTAGGTTCAATGCTATTTTGTTAATAGCAACCCAATGTTTGCAAGTGATGGGCATGATTAACTATATAGTCGTAGTTAGTTACCAGTAGTATATATTTTCATGACTTATATGACGGTGGAGGCTGTCCATATAAAATGGAACAGCAACAGATTCTCTCAGGGACTCAGGCAAAAGGCGGGTACTTATAAAGCAAGAACTCTCCAATATATAATTCGAGTTATTGACATTTTAGAATGTGGAAGAAAGTCAGTGTCTGTAACTACATATATTTATTTGTCTTCGTGCAAGATTGCCGAATGTCATCATCTCCAGTGCTGACACGTGTAAACTCCTCAAAAATGGCATCCAAAGAACTGAGAAGAAAACTGACTCCAACATATCCCTTCGGAGGGCCCAGTAGGTTTCCGGTCCCGGATGATAAAATAGACTGGGATGTACCATTCGATTGGTACAATCCGCCTTATTTTACAACTAAAAAAGTTTTAACTGCATCCTGGGCAGATCCGGAAGATGTGAGCTCGATAAAGTTCAATTCAGTGGTCGGTAAAATCAAGAGGACGAGTTATGGAGGACCCTACAAAATTGCTCCGACTGGACATCCTCTTAATCCTGTTGGGAGGACTGGGATTCAAGGGAGGGGTAACCTTGGTAAATGGGGTCCAAATCACGCTGCCGATCCAGTTGTCACTAAGTTAGTTGATATGAAAATAACAAAAACACGAGTTGTTGATATTACAGGAATGGTTGTTATGGATATGTATTCATGATTAAATGATGATGATATAGATTTATTTCTCGTATAGATGGAAGTGCCAAGATGGCTATAATAATTCTTCGACAAAGATCCTTCAGTTTATTGCTATTCAACGAAGGGACACTGAAGAATGGGCCATTCCTGGAGGTATAGTACAAGACCTGAGCTTTCCATTCAACTTGTGTAGAAATGCATGACTAAAAGAATTTTTTCGGAAACTTTTTCAGGTATGGTCGACCCAGGAGAAACTGCTACAAGTGCACTGAAGAGAGAATTTTTGGAGGAAGTTTTCAGTTCTGAAGATAAAAACGAAGATGACAAAGCGAAATTAGAAAGTGCCTTTCAGGGTCTCTTTAATCAAGGGGTAGAAGTGTATAAAGGTTACGTGGACGACCCTAGAAACACTGATAATGCTTGGATGGAGACAGACTGTCGAACATTCCACACTGATGACCCGAACATTATGAGTCTCCCGTTGAAAGCCGGAAGTGATGCTAAGAATGCTCAGTGGGTTGACATAAGCAGCTCTCTGTCGTTGTATGCTAGCCATAAAGCTTTCATTAGACAGGTAGCCGAGCTGAGAAATGCATCGTGGTGATTAAAAGAGAGGAGAACAAATTGCTTGGCCAACAGTATCTTTTACTGTTTTTCCCTTCGCAAGCCTTTCAAGTTAAACATGTAATTTATATCAACAATAACAACGAAGACTTATACCATGATGTTGTACTTCGATAGTCGACGACAATGCGCTTATAAAACCCTCTCTTGATGATACAAGAAGAGATTATTGTTTACATGTGTGTGTAACTCTTCGTTATAAACAAAAGGAGTCCACAAGGTTAATATAGATATAATATTTCACTCCTTACTAAAACTAGGATTTGTACTTTCACGATGATGACGACGACGGCGCGAGCTAACAGCAGTAATTTTGTCACGATAAACGCCAACTATCGTCCTGTGATGATAATGAAAGATATAATTGTGTCAGTATATGTAATGGCTGAGTTCGACGTGCAATGTCCCTCATAAAATCCTAGAACATGTCCTGGGAAACAACTAGTCACAGTAAAAGATCAAGTAACTATCTGTACGTAAAATTTGATGTGGCAATGATAGCTTTTACTAAACCTTTGGAAACTCATGAGATCTATTTTACAGGGAGATGAGCAAGCCGGCAGCTCAGTGTTTGCTGGAATTGCTACGTTGAAAAAGTAATCAAAATTAAAGCTGTATAGAAATTATAAATTACTGGATGCACCTGACTACGAATACCTTGTGTACAAGTTATATTGAATAGGGTAGTACTTCGGATAGTTGACAGAGAGTGCACGAGTAAGCACGAAATAAACCATTTGCTCCGTCAACAACATAAAAAGTCCCTAGCGTCAATATAGTGAATATGGACGGTACTGCCTGACTAAAAATGGAGTGCGACTTGCTCTCCTCTTGAAAAACATTCAATATTATTCCTTCTTCCGTTTTTTCCGGCCACCAAAGAGGTTTCCACTGAATGTTGCAGGGCCGATTGGTACAAACTCTTCATCCGATTCTGCATGCAAGTCACCATTGGACATATTGGAGACGCTAGAAGTTAGGCGCTGGGACCTTTTCTGACTATCTGCTGACTGATTGCCGTCTTGAAAGCCGTTGTGGTGCATCTCGTTACTGATCAAGTCCCTAAAGGACGCATTGCATGATTTGGCTGCTAAGGCAGTCACATATATTTCCTCTTTGTCCGCATCAGGACATCTGCTTGTCATGATTTTCACACCACGTGGGTACCTGCTGACAACTTGTGGATCTTGTGGCCGATCTAACTTCTTGGTTACCAGAGCAGCAGATTCCTGGGAAAAATGACGGTCGTAGTTCATGTCCAGGTTCTGGGAGCTCAGCTGGAATCATCATTCAATATTTGTTATCTCATAGCACTGACTCAATATGCAAACAAATGGGGACCAGGCTGAAGTAATTTGAAATCTTACCAGGGCTAACACAGCATAGAAATGACGGGCACATTCGTTTCTTGTAAAATTTTTCATATGATTAAACACGCTACTCAATGGAACCCACTTCTTCCCATTCTCAGACGTGGGACCGTTGGAAAGTGAGACAGGTGATAGCACACGTTGTGTTTTCGCATCATCAAGGGGAATCGGTGATTTGGGGCTGATTCCACTGCCGTCATCACTTCCCTCTATCTCAGTAGACCCTTCTTCTAGAGCTTCCAGAGCTGTCGCATTTAAAACTTCGATCTCATACTTGCTCACGTCAAAAGTCTCCTTCTTTTCTTCATCCGCTAAAACTTTCTTCATCTTTTGCTCAAACTGTTTAACTCTTTGGAAAAACTCGGGTGTGTTCTCTGTTATCTGAATGGATGAGAGTCAAAGGAGATGTATTTAGGAAAACTCTGACGATTGCATCATATTCTGGGTTAACAAGCAGCAAACTTACAAGTGGCCATTGTATGTACTTGGGAACAATAAGCTTCTGCATTTCTTCTAGCCGTTTCTGTATTGTTTTTCTACTCTCTGCGACGGATTTCTCTCGAGTACGTTCGAGTATTGTCTTCTCAGAATTGCTAAGGTCTGTCGGATTCTTTGCCTGCTCCGCCACACCTTGACTGAAGGCCTCGACCTCTTCTGGAACACGTTCTTCCATATCAATGGACGGTCTGGCAGAAAGTGAGGATACCATGCCCCGACAAGCGACGCTGGCAGCTACAAAAGCACCAACGTTACTTAATCAATATAGAAGATATATAACTCCATAAGACGAGGAGAGTTTTGCAGACAACGTACCTTTAAGCAGATGTCGATTAAAAGGCATGTTGTACTTCTTATAAATTGTTTCTAAATGCTCTACAGTACTGGAAAAGGTTCGCGCTAGTTCAGCTTTGGTTAGCTCACACGTGAAGGGTAAATAGTGCAATTGGTATATACAATTTTGTATTTCCTGCTGATCGTCAGAAGTTAATACTGGAAGTTCAACACTATTACTATGATCACTGCCAGAGGCTTGACTATTATCACTTAGTTGAGGGCCACAACCACTACCGCTCGCACCAGCAGACGACGATGGAATATCTGCAGGATGAAGAACACTTGCTTCTTCATTCGTCGGCCCATCGCATGTTGTCTGTACTGAGCTACTTGGTAGATCCGGTGTGATGTCTTCCTTAGACCCTCCGTCATCATTTTTAGGCACAACAACGATGTCCTTAGATGCTGATTCGTCTTGCACAATTGCTAAGGACTGGAACTCTTCGAGAATGACGTGAGAAGACGCTTCATCAGATGGTTCATCCATTTCGATCAACGAACCACCCTGACCATCCCATAAGTCAATTTCAGGATAAAGAAGTGGTGGCTCTAAATCATCGTCACTTTCATCTTCTGTTGACATCGCATCATCCAGGTCAAAAATGGAAACAAGTGTCGGTGGGGGTGGAAAATTCAATCTTCGCTTCTTCGGAGGTGTCGGTCCTGTTTTTTCCAACTATCAAAAATAAAAAACGTCAAATTCATGTTAGGTTTGGGACGTGAGCCGCATTTTTCACACTTTCTTACTTTTGAAGTCCGTTTAATCGGCGATTTCTTAACACTTAATGAAGCCTCCGTGATTTCCATGGTACTGTTTACACTAGAAGAAGCATCTGCACCACCGTTAGTATTCTCAATCTGTGATTCGTCAGCTGAAGGCAAAGCAGCAGCAGAGGTTTCTTCAGATGAGTTCATATTGCAGTCAGTGGTTTCAGCAAGTGAGCTTAGCTGAGAAGCATCTTCCACTTGTGAAGAGGGTCCAGGTTCAGTTTCCGTACTAACCTCAGCCTCGGTTGGCATCATACTGTCAAGGCCTACACTCTCAGTAGTACTTGGTTCCACGTCCATAGAAACATCTGTCGCTCCTATTTCTGATGGTTGAATATTTGAACCAGCTTCATCTTGTGCCGCCTCTGTTGTTGGTATTCCTATTTCGGATGGTTGAACACTGGCTCCAGCTTCAGTTTGTGCCCCCTCCACTGTTGTTATTGTTGCTTCCTTGTCCCCATCCCCATCCTTATTTTCAGCTTCAACGGCCTTCTTCTTTCTCCCTCTTTTCTTTTTACCATCAGCCTCACCCTCAGGCTTGTCCGTCGCTTCATCTTCCTTGGCCCTAATTTAGAAAAAAAACGAATGGAATGAAAATTCATTTCACTTTCCTTAAGCACACTACACTAGCACTCACGTATTAGTAACGAAGGCAGCCAGGCTGTTAACATGCTGACATGCAACCTTGACAGACATTCCAAAGATTTTCGTCGAAGCCTGAAGAAGGAGACTGCATTCTTCTAGATTGATTTCATCAGGACTCGCATTTACCACGTAAGCATGGAAATCTTTTATTGCCTAAACATAAAAATTCTCGTTAAGTCCTCCAAAACTAGCCAAAAAAGGAAAAATTTGAAGGAATAAAATATCTATTGAATAATACCTGTTCAATATTGTCATCGAAAGGGTCCCTGACTGTTTTCGAGCCCAACAAAGTATTCCGTGTATGCCGAGGCAGGGAACTCTTTGAATGGGACACTCCGAATGTATTAGATGACCCAGAAGAATGTCCACCTCTGCTGCCCTTTTTTCGGCCACTGAGCAACTCTCCCCTCCCCAATAGCTCTCGCTCATTTTTTCGAAAATTTGTGCTCATTTTCTACAACATCGCACAAATTATTCATCATTAATCCCACTGTCTTGAGAATGTTCGAGAAACTGATGATTACAAAAACAAACAAACAACAACTTACCTACAGTCCATGTCCTACCTGTGAGGCATCATGCTAAAAGATATTCTTCTTTATGGTCTTCTTCTTTCTTCTACACAATATCTCTTGAATCATAAAAATTAATTTAAATTAATAACACAACATACAAAATTCTAATCACGACTAAACACAAACACAGTAGACAAGGTGACGGTTATTTAACAAAACATTTTATATATTCACTCACTTGGTCTACTCAGCTTATCTTCCCATTCATGTACCTGACAAAATTTGTGTGCGATTCCCAACAACTACAATTCCAATTTCATCAACAGCAATAATTATTTTAACTGAAAAGAGCTTTAGGACTAATTATTGACTACATTCAATATGCAACAACCTTTTTCACACACAGTAGACAGCACAGCACAAAATCTAACTTTTCTTCTTCCCTTTCCGCTTCACACATTCACCTGGCCCGCGCTACATTGACGCATAGCTACTCTGCTTCTCTATACGAGTACGTACGTCTTATGGGATTTCATATGAGGAGCGCCAGATGATGTATACGAGGCCAAAGTTTCCAAGTGTTCAGCTCTATATGCATTATAGATACCCACAGCAACTGCTGAGAAGAGCCCCTTCCTCTGAGCGAGCACAATAAAGCCCAGAATAAAGCGTATGTGCACAGATATATATATGTATGTAAGAATTTTGAATTGAGCACATTGCCCTCTAAAAAGTTTGAAATGGACGATGGTTATTGCCAGCCAGAGCACATCTCTAACTAAATGTTAGTCCTGGGGCATCTGATAAAGTTGTATTTCGATTATAGAGTATTGAATTGAATGGATGGTCGGCGTATGCGTGGGGTATTTTGATGTCATTTTTACACTATTGGAGTAGACAGTTTGGAGTAGTAGTAGAAGTAGCAGAGATTTTATTAATACTTGTTGGTATTTTCTGTCTAAAGGCTCACAGCCGACATCGAACTGTTACATTTTACATAAAATTTTCATTTAAGTTGGGTGTAGACAGTAATTATTACTTTAGTCCACTAGGATGGATAATGACAATAAAAACTCTTTGCATGCTCGCTGAACTTGCCAATTAAAAATAAAAATAACAACAGAATTACGAGGTTAGCAACTATGTAGACAGAAAGTGAAGAAAATGAGCTACAACTACAACTACTTTACTTCCTTCCTCCACGTCTTTTACCTCGAGCCCTTGCCCGTGCAACCTGCTCAGTTGTCTCTGGATCTTCAACAAAATGAGCCACTTGTAAATTTTTTTGATTTGTGCAACCTTGGTATGGACACCTGCGAGAGAGATTTTTGATCATGAAGAGGATATTGACAAATTTAATAATCAAGGGTAATTAAGGTTGAAATTTTTGCTGAAAAATGCTTACTTGGTCCTTGGATGTTCGTTTAGCCATTCCAAAGTAGTTTGTCTATCGTAGACGTGCTTGCAGAATTTGTTCCTCACAGGTTCCACGATGGGTTTCTTACAAAATGGGTCCAGTTTGGGCATAAATTCATCAATGATTCCCTCTCCTTCTACATCCTCCGAACTTCCATCGCCTCCAGCGTCTTCGTCCGTGTCCATCTCGTCCGGCTGTAGTTCAAATGCACTTTTTCCGCCACGTTTCTTCCTCCCTTTGCCTGCTTTCGGGGCGGCGGATGTTGAGGCAGCCTCTTCCTCTTCAGATTCTTCTTCTCCAGATTCTGTCTCTTGCTCTATACCAGTGAAATTAAAACTTGAGGATGCTGACAAGACAATAAAAATTGTTTCCAAGATCTTATTTGTTAATATTACCTCGCATAATTTTCAGCAATTCTCTCCTGAATGCTTCGAATGCTGTGTTTTTCACTATCATATCCTCCGTGATTCCAGATTGAAATTGTTCGATGCGTCGCTGTGATTCCTGTAAACATTACCATCATCAACCCAATATAGCTATATAAAGCACTACAAATTCCTCTACGGATTCTCAGACACTCAAAGGACTTACTGATTGCAGAAAATTACAGGATGCCAAAACATCACGGGAACTGTCTTCATTTTCGATCTCGTCCACCACATCATTCACAATCCTGGAGCTCTCTTCATATACCAATTGTGCTCTAACTAATCTCTTGAATCGGTCAGTTAATTTTTCCTCCATTTCTCGTCTGGACTCTGGAAACAAATTGATTACTAAGCTCCTTTTCCATCCTTTTATAATAGTCATGTTAATAAACTGCATTGATGATCAACTTTGAGTTCATTTCTACGAGCTGATACAAAATTCAATTACCTGGATCACATAATGGCAATATTTCCTTGCATAGCTTTTTGGTCTGTTCCATCCCATACTCCACTGCTGACTTTACTTGATCTGGCATGTTGGAGTCTGAGTCTTCGATAGCGGATCTTTGTCTAGGCATGTTGAAGTTACAATTCGAAGCACTTTTATTCTAATTATCAATGGGACCCAGTCACTTAAATCACCTTTATAATTTTAAAAGAATCAACTACTCAATCCCAATAACAACGTCTTTATTGGAAAGAAAATACCCGTGAAATAGTCGACCCTCGAGCGTCAAATAGTGGACTCCGACTCCGACCGTCCAACCAACTTTTAATAATGCAACCTTTTCCAGAGATCTTTCGCGCCTTTCACTGGCAATGTTTTGTATACGGAGGCCAACAGAGTGCTTCCTCGTCAGTGTGGGAAGCTAGCGCCTCATAATGTTTTTTGTTCTAAGACATTATTGTGTGCTTGTCTAAAATCTACATCCAGCGACACTGCAAAAGGGACCATCGTCACATGTTTTAATTATTAAATTGGTTATAAATCCCTCAGAAGCTTTCATCTGTTGAAAGGAGAAAAGGGAAGCTAGATTTGACACTGCGAATAAAAGTGCATTGCTCGGGCTTTCACTCCTCTCTAGCATCCTTAGTAAGACAACTGCCGAAAATTTTACAAGGAATAACCAAGGCATATGAATAATATAAATTCCTGGTTTACAAATGAAAAAAAGTTGAATACTTTGTATAATAAAGTAGAATGAAAATTATGTACAAACAGCTGAGATGACAGAGGATCATTTAAACTTGTGACAGATAGGATATGAATGGGAATGGGGCGTGTTGAAAGCCGTCGGAATGGATTTAATTTGGAAGATGATAAAGACTGTGGCCCTGCAGGGATCCAAGGTTGCATCATGTCTGCATGTCATGGAAGGGGAAAGCAAGGCGGGGAAATTTGTTGTTTGCGGGATCGTCCCCTACCGTTCAGCCTTGATCCTTGTGTGAAAGGGAAGTTGTAGTACACAGTAGTAAGTTTGCAAAAGCTGTTGATCTATGTGCATGTGCCCTGCTTGTGCCATACCGCAGTTGTGTAAGTTTCTTGTAGCTTCTTCGCTTCTAGTTATTGATCTGATGGTATTTTAGAAGTGTAGTGTGAGTGGAGAGGAAAATGGGACAGAAAAAGTGAGTCGTTGGTCGGTAGCAGTGCGGGGCAAGCTGAAGAGTGGAAGAAAAGCATGTTAGATATGGGATTAGAAGCAATGCGAAAAGATGGGTTTCATTTTAATAGCTGTACACACGCAGGGCAAGAGTGATAGTGAGTGGGTTCGTGTATAACGGACGGGAGAAGTAAGGCCACAGTGAGAAGAAAGAGTGCGGAGTAAAGCCTGGTGCAGAAAGATACAGTTTTGTATGGAGGATGACGACGATGATGCTTCGGAAGCATTGTATGATTCATAAACTGCTACTAGACGGCAAGGACGCCATCCCAGAAACTTAAAAGAGGATAGAGTTGTAAGGAGTGAGTTCTGCTGCTCCTTAGTTACCCGCAGCCTCAGTCACCAATACCAACGCTATGTATACAAGTAGCACACACATACACACACACATACACACATTCTGCTAAGTTTCCTAGAGCTAGCTAGACGAGATCCAAGGTTTTGCAACTAAGAATCTTTGCCACATGTATGTTTTGCTTGTATGTGGGGAGATGAGCGAGGCAAGGACTTGTAGGCCACACGCTTGCTCAGCAGCACAGATTCTCGGATGCAGATGAATTCTCGGAGAGATTCCGTTCTCCTTTCCCATCCGTGAAACTCTCTCATGTAGCCTAGATATTACCTATCTCTTCAATATTGTCACCAGTTAGACGCCAAGTGGAAGTGAGACGCTGCCGCGGGTGTGCTTGTATTCTCCTTCTGAAGGTTGTTTTGCCTTCCTCACTGTCCTCCCAAGGTAGCAATAGGAGTCAAGATGGAAAATAATGATCCTCAACTAAAAGTAATCATTCAATTGATAAATCTAGAATGTGATCCTATTGTTTTCTATGTGTAACCTTTGTGAAAATACCGCCATCAGTGTCTCTGTTGAGTTCTTCAACTACTCGAATTACACCAGGAGGTCACTTCATTAGAAGTTGTGCACACCGTTCAAACTTGTTCACATCTCGTACTGCGGGCTCGACGCGGAGTATCGTCCCTTCTCAGCGTCTGATCAAGATGTTTTCTCCCAGTTGGAGTGGAAGGCAAACAAGTGGGCATAGTGTGTGAAAATGTCTCTCTTGCAACTCATGACCTGGAAGAACGGGAGATATTTCTAAGGTTGAGTAGAAGTGAAATGTCTAGTCTTCATTAGAGGCTTGAAGAAGAGAGAGAGAGAGACCCCAAACAGCTTTTTTGCTATCGTCCTTCGTGTAAGTTTACTTTCCCCCATCTTCATTGTTTACTGAGGAATTCCATGTATATAAATCGATGAGGTGTCGTGTGACTTATGAATCCCTTGACGGCAATTATAACTCATGGGCATACAAGTAATAATGGTGATAACACTGAAATAGGGAGAGATCAGTGGGGCTATACTTCATGGTAGAATTGATGCGAACAAGGGAGTCGTGCCGGACTACGTAAAGGTCCACATGAAGTAATGGTATTTTCCTTCCTGTAGCCCCTAAATGTCAAAGCGGGCGCATCTTGCTTGTGCTCGCTCAAAAGCCCATGCCTACAAGCGACAGTAAGGGTACCGCAATGGACATGTAAGTGCGACTACTATGCATACACGTCCCTCATAACGATCGAATTATAGCTTTGAGATGCGTCGTGCAACGCAGCCGATCTATTGCAAATATTCCGAATGGAGGCTCATACTCCACGCGCTCATAGAAAAGCACTGGAGGAGAGTAAAATCTAGTTTTGAAGGAGAAGTGGTCGTAGCGATAACAAACCGAGCCCCGACCAAATAGAAAAAAAGTTCATTTTTCTCTAGCCATCCCGCCTCTTGGGATGGAAGCAAATTTCAGCAGTACTACAAGCAACATTCACTCTCATTTTCTCTGAAAATCTTTGTAGGAATACATTATTTTACTCATCTCGTCCGATAGAAGAAGTAATGATGTACATATCGAGTTATGTTTGCCAAGGACGCTATAAGAACTCCTCCGTTGAGCTTGGATGAAGGCTAAACATGCGTGTACTTCGGGTCACTAAGCTCCAGTCGATGGTTCCATTCTCGTGCAGTATTATTGGTGCTAGTCTCCCGCACTCGCTTACTACAGCCCTGCTGAGTTGCGATCTGAGAGGAGCAAACATCACAAGTTTTCCCTTGTTTGTCGTTTTATACAGTTTTGTCTGCGCTCACGACCACAATCGTTCCTCTTCTTGGACTTGGTGTCTGTCTCTGTGTGTGAGTGTGGCCCAACACTCCGCCTGCCCGTCTAGATTTTCACTCCTTTCCGGGCATTAAAGTGAAGCGGCGATCAGGACCTAGTGAGAGCAAACGCCGAAGCACTTTATTTCACGTAAGTACTCGCCGCAGTGCTCGCCTTGTTGACATTTGGCTAGGAGTTTTGCATCATTCTACTGTAAGAACCGCTCCAATTCCTACTATCACGCCATTAAGATTAACATTTTTCCCATTTACTTGCTCTTCACGCATCAAGTGATCCCACTGAGCACTACCATCGTCAGTCTCTATAAACTCACGTCTCTCGGGCGTATCATGCTCTAATTCCATCATGTCCATGCTCAATGTCACTGCTATTTGAAGTTTTAGAAAGGCCCTTCTTAAGGATTTACCGAAGGTTGATAGAATCTTAGAGGGGATTTCCATTTAACCCTTCTATAGGCACGTATGCTGTTGCATAAGTAGGGGTAATAGCAGCTGAAGTGGACAGTTGAAGAGGAATGATGAAAGAGAGTAGATTGAGGCTTATCCCACGAAATTGGCAGACTTAAGAGTAAGTTCGACAAGGGCAAATCTTACATTTGCTGCAAAGGCAGTTTAAAAGCAGCATGTAAAATGCCCCATCACGAGACTCTGGACCTTTGGTCACGTGGAGCTTAAGCCATTTCACTGAATTTCACATTTAAGATATCCCTTCCTCATTTCAGTTTTTTGTGGTACTACGAGTTGCAATGAAAAGTTTCTGGAAATTGAAATCCTGTATTTGCTCCGACTTCGAATGTGACACGTTTACTTAATGGGCGGACGTGCAAAAGAGCAAGAGAGGAAAAAAGGAGAACTTCGTGCTTAGCTCAACAGCTTGGAAACACTCAAAGCTTTCAGGGGACAAATGAGAAAGAGAGACGAAGAGTGACCTTATTTTTTTCTCTCAGCAAAAATCTCGTTAGCAAATGGGCACCAGAACCCGCACATGAATTGTAGACGTGATGCGTTCTAGGATCAAGCTATTTTTTTTAGGAAATCCTTTGCAGCTTTGGACCTTTTGGCGCCGTTGGCGCTCTGCAATTTAAATCTAAGTCGATCCATTCATTTTACCATTTCGAGTGGGTACTTCTGTCCGTGTATAGCCCTAGAGAAGCTCTGATTAAGAGTGTGAGCGAGGACTCATTTACAAATTCCATCATCACTGAGCCAGTTCTGTGTCAATGAAAATATCCAGAGCTCAACGAAATGGAGACGAGATCTTCGATGACAAAGCAATGATGAGTTTGTGCGTGCTTAAGTCAGGGTCTCCTACTTGGAGTGTGTCTCGAGATTCGGAGTCCCTCGACCTATCCCCTCTGTCATGAAATGGCAGGCTCGTTAGGGAAATGAAATTCAACGAATTCTTTCTTATCTGACGCACGTAATGCTGCCGTCTTCTTCTTCGTATTCATCTTCTTAGCCTTGATGGCTTTTAAAAGACACTCAAGTACGTGTTACACTAAGAGTTATGAGAGTCAGCCGTCACTTCAGGTGTCATGCGAAAACAAATTCTGGCTGGTCAGCGAGAAAGCGGTTGGGAGTTGGGACTCATAAATAAATGGTTCAAGTTTCGCATGTGAAACAGCCGCCTTTCTACTAATGGAGGAGGCCTGCGTCTTCGTTAGATATTCTGACAGTAGCTTGCTAGTTGTGCAAAATTTGCAGAAATTTTAACATGATAGCTCTGTGGATCTGGATCCCTGCACTGGTGCAATAAATCACCAGCAGTTCCTAGCAGAATGTACTGTCTCTGCTACTAGTTAGGGTAGGGAGGCAAACTGCGGAAGAGGAATTGATGCAGAATCTTAGGCTTTCTGCTGCTCTCTCACAATGTGAATTGGAGGGGAGAAGTGTAGAGGCCTTGTCATTCCACTACTCACGATTTGATACGAGCACTAAATATAACTTTGAAAGAAGTGCATTAGAGCTTGCAAGGTGCGTGTGTACTGACGAGTTGTAGTGAAGCAGTGCTGTTTGTTTATTGCGGGGAAACTTCATGCTTGTTTGACTCCTGTAACATTTTCATCCGACTTAAATTCATTTGCTCCTTCGTAAATCCTTCGTCAGTTACATCCTGTCATCAGTTTCAGTAAGAGCTTCTACGCTTTTCCATACTGTGTATTTCTCTCTCACCCCCCCCCCCCCTCTCTCTCTCCTATTATCAATATTTTCGTAAAGCTTTCTCCACAGTTCTGAACATCGTAAGTTCTCAGGCGTCACAAAACTGTAGAAATGCATCAGAAAGAGAGACATATGGGTTTAAACGTATTTTTATTGTCTTTTATTTCCAGTCAGTAAAGATGAAGGAAGACTGGATCATGATTACGCGATTTCTAACTGCGTATCTCACAATCGGCTGCCTCTGCAGCCATACTGCCACACGTGCAGAGGAGTCACAAATGGGAGAGGACGACACGCAGGACGATCCGGAGAAGCTACTTGTGATCATGCTAGACGGGTGAGTTATCCTTTTTCTCTCAATTCTCACAGTAACCCAAGTTTTCCTTGCTGTTCTGCCGAGGAGAACTGGACATAATTTAGGGACTGTGAAGGGAAATTCGAACATTGCGGCAGATTGAGTAGACCTAATTCATCTGATGACTAGCGGAAAGAGAATGGGATTTAACAGAATAAGGCTTTAAATCCGATGGTGGCTTTTAGCTGGACCGTACTAATACTGTGGGCATGATCTTATATAGATTTGGATGGACGTGATCCAGCACAGTTAATGGTTATCAGTGCTTTGGAGGCTATTAGGCTAATTAAATTTACCACAAGGATGGGGAACTTAGTGGCTAAGTGGGCTGATGTGAGTCACCGTATATTTCATTACATGAATCCGCCTGGTCTACTTTTACTCACTCTCGATATTGAATGTCAGGGTTAGTGGTTTGTAGGATTTGCCGTAGATGGGTGTAAATGAGTGAATTATCCTCTTAAGCCTGTCGGGTTTTAGGTCAATTCCTTAGATGTTGTTTTTGGTGAAGATAGAGTCCTTTTTCTTCAACCATTAGTTTACTCACTTTCCCTCCCTACTACAGCCATATCCCGAGGCAAGTGAATGAAAAAGCGAGGGGAAAAGTAAGGGTTTTGTAGCTTTGAGCCTTGTTACGGACGCTGCGGCAAGGAGGAATAAACTGGCACTTTGATAAGCGATCCGTCTGCAGAACGATTTAGTAGTATGAGACCTTGGTGAGGCTATCAATGTAATTGCCTGACATATGAAACTCATTTTAAGATTTATTCTCATACACGGCATACCTGCCATAAATTCTATGATTTTGTAGATATGATTCTCCTTTTTGTCCATGAGCCGTTTCCTGGTCTTCTGCACATCATATACAGAAATATTCCTGCTCGCGCGTGAGCCATGTGAGCTGAGTTGTAAACTCACAGACATGCGGTCTATTTCTTTCGTGCGTATGTTTGTTTGGAAAGCATGCAAACCAGCGGGTTTCATAGAACAGCTGGGAGTGAAAGTAAGGGAAAAGTCTGCCTGAGGCTACTTATTGAGAGAGGAGAAAATTGCTAAAAGGGCGTTCATGCTTTTCTGAATTAGACGGAAAGTGATCAAATATTTAGGAAAAAGGCGATTTTCACGAAAGACAGTCAGAAGAAATGACGTTCCATCACGAGCTAAAGGCTGATTGCCTCTCATGACCTGAGACTCATATCATGCACGAATCCACTTTTTATCTCGTCAGCGTTAATGAGGTGATAGAAGCCGGATTGAAGGAGCCCCAAGGGGAAGTTGTTTTGTTGCTCTTTATGTAGTCAGTGTTCATTGTGGGATGACGCGTCTTGAGTATTGCATTGATTTGCTCCCATAGCTTCCGATGGGACTATTATGATTTGTACAAGAAGGATTTGGGTGCATTCGAGCACTTTGTATCAGAGGGTGTACAAGCAGAATGGCTGGAGCCGGTATTCCCCCCTGTGTCATATCCGGCCTGGACTACAATCAGCACTGGGGTGTGAGTTGCATTACGTTGTTGCACTTCTTGTATGACTGGCGGGCGGTCGAAAGCTACGTTAGAGTCAAGCTGATGAGCTCATGCAAATACTTTCTAGGTATCCTGAGACACACGGAATCATAGGTAACTACATGTTTGACCTGAACATAACGGATGCCGCACATGCTATGTTCGATATTGGTGATCCAACTAGTACGACGAGATTGGAATGGTGGCAAAACTCCGAGCCGATATGGACAACAGCGACACGCTACGGGAAAAAAGTCTTTCTTCGCTACTGGTCCCGCTGTGACGTCCCCGTCAAAGAAGTCAAGCCGCATGAATGTACTGGTTACAGAGAAGCACGGGGCATTGAGGCCATTCGATTCACTTTGAACACGGCTGTGAAAAAGTTGCAGCAGGGCTTTGATCTTGTCATGGTAACTTTCGACATTTTTCACCGTGCCTATAGGATAATTTTGCGGCTTTACTGACATGAAGATTTGTATTTATTTAGGTCTATGGGGAACATCTGGACACGATTGGGCACAAATACGGACCACACTCTGACGAGCTGCGGCAGGCATTGATTGATGTGGATGGTTTGCTGAACGGGCTACTTGACCAACTGCTAGATTCTCAGTTAGATGAGAAGGTATGTTGGAGGATAGTTTGGAAGCTAGGGTGGAAGGAATTTTAATGCTAAGTAATTGTTGTGACATTTGCAGGTGAATGTCATCATCCTTAGTGACCATGGCATGACGTGGACTGGGGAAGGCTCCGAAGTTCAGTATATTAGTCTAGATGAGCATATTGACAAGAGTGAAATTTATCGCGTCTTAGACAGAGGAGCTACCATGTCCATCGTTCCCTTTGCTAAATACTTCTCCTCAGTAAGCACGTGTTTGTGACGTATTGGGAATATTTGTGTAGTTATGACTGTCTGTCTCTGTGCAGGTGTACAATAGATTAAAGAAGGTGAATGGGACGACAGTTTACCTCCGTGAGGAAATTCCAGATGATTGGCACTACAAGAACGGTCGGCTGGTTCAAGACATTCTCGTTGTAGCCAAAGATAAACATGTGATTCGGGGTTTGCAAAGTTCAAAACAGATACCGCGAGACCGAGATCGCAATGCCATGTGGGAAGGGACGCATGGATATCCCGATATGCAAGACATGAGGGCCATCTTCTTTGCCAAAGGACCGGGTACATGACTTTTTACCATGGAGATGATAAATATATTGCATAACTAATATTTTATTGCTATCAAGCTTTTGGTAACTCCTAATGACCTCTTGTTTCTCTCTGTTAGCCTTTAAGAAAGGGATTAAACACAAGGCGTTCCACATGAAGGACGTTTACCAGATTTTCGCCCGCATTCTAAACGTTCCAGCCGAGCCACACAACGGAACCTGGAGCAAGGTGTCTGGGATGTTGGTTAATACTGGAGTTATTTCCTGCGAGTCATCACTTCTAATCCTCTCTCTCCTTGCCTTAATAGGAATTTCCGCAATAATTATTCCTGCCAGTACTCTCTGAAAACAAATATGCTAACGAGAGTTTACTGAAACAATCGATATAGATGTTACCATTTACGAATGTTCGCAATTTGTATTGAAAGAAGAAGAGTATTAGCCGTACCGTCGCTGTTAACTATATGGCAATGGCTCCTTCAGACTAAGTAATACGCTGCATGTACGTAGGTTTGGGATAATGAGCCTACGCCGAGCCTTCTTAGCGACAAATCAAATTCTAACAAAATCTGTGACGTTCAACTTCAAAAACAAAAAGAGAGGGCTTGACACTCTCTGTAGTGAATTACGTAGTGTTGTACTCCAACTTTTGAGGAAACTTTATGTGAGTCATCACATTTCCTTGTAACAAATTCCACTTTTGAATAGTTGTAAGATGAAATTCGACGTAACTTTGGTGACGTATGTACTGTACAATATGTGATTCCATTTCAAATAATACTTACAAGTATCCTCTTCTGGATGATGTAGATCAACGTGAGACGAATACAACGAATTGACCTTTCCAGTACTATGCAGTAGCCGTAGATTAATCACAATGAAAAACCATAAGTAGCCATTGCAATTTTAAATACACCATGTAATTGTCCCAACAATAAGCTAAAACTTATACGACAATCTGTATTCCATTTTGAAACAATTCTCAACAGTCAGGTCCAGGTTTTCCCTGAACAACCTTTGTTGTTAGCCATGGCGCTCCTCTCCTTTGGAAAAGACAAGCGCAGCTAGCGGGAGGAAAGGGTGTACTTCGCCTAGAATTATTTTGAAGGATCTTCTCCTGATACTGGAAAATTGTGTAGTCTAATTTCTATTTGTAAGCTAGTCCACCGTCCAAAGTTACATTAATTACACCCTTCATGATTTTTCCGTCCGTGTAAAGCTTTGATTTTGAGCATTTGAAGTGGACGTTGTAAGAAGGTTAAGTGCAGAAATCCCGATGAGAACCCAAATTTCTCAGGGTGAACAGTCAGAACGTAACGTGGAGAGCGTGTTTCCAACTCATCTCAATCAAGAATTTTTGGGTATTGAGTACCGAGTGCAGTTGTTTTGAATGATGGGATTAATCTCCAAATTAGATATTTTAACGCGCGTGCGTATGCTATTAAAGATCGTTTTCACCAGGGACTTGGCGTAACATGATAAAATTTACCCTTCATTGGGTAGTTCATCTTGAGCAAAGTCTGCAAATACACTACGGATTTTCAGTGTGAAGTAATGTCACGCACAATTCCCACCAAATAAGTGTTAAGAGTTGTTCATTTCTGAGACGGCTATGAAGCAGTTAACGAATGCAATGGCAGTAACTGCCTTAGATATATATACTGACGTTGTAGTTATTATTATGAGGACACGAGTTAATTATTTTTTACATTATTGCAGTAAGTCTCGTACTCGAATAATTACAGATATACGTAATGAGAAGTGTATTGAATGTCTCTTTCATTTCCATATGCATTATGCTTGATACGTTCAACCTTGGATAGGGAGAGTTAACTGTATTGTGTGAGTTGTGAGTATTTTTGTGTTAGTGTTGTACGAACAACCGTTGTTTATGACATTTACCAATTCATTGGATGCTAATCAAGTGTTCGAGCGGACAGTCGCACTAAGGCTGGACCTTCCTTCGTACGGTTTTGTTTACTCATCAAGTTTAAAATTTGTTGATCGGAACGTTGTGCAAATTACTCTTCCCTATTGATTACAATAAAGGGATAAGGACCGTTACAATAATGGAAGCTGTCATTTGTTTACTTCGCCTCGAATTTTACTCTGTCTGACGGTATGGCCTCCATCTATCCGCTGAGTCACAATCACAGGTGCATGATCTCAGTCAATCGTTAGCATTACAGTCTACAGGTCTTGACAAATGAAATGCCATGACATCATCTGTCTAAGCTTCCTACTTGACCTCTTGTAAGGCGTTCACTTGGTCACCTTTATCCCATCCCAGTCCCATGGCAACGGTTGCATTAGTCGTTGAATCTTCTACTTACGTATGCGGAGGTTACAGTTAATGGCGATTGGCGATACATATGAGCTGCTGAGCTTTTACTGCTATTCTTCAGTTAGTTTTTTTGAGAATGCTATGAGTACAATGACAATGCTGACGTGCTAATTTACTCATCTCATTATCTCCTTTGCAGTGCAACTCAAGTTTAGACCTGCATGTTTATTTATAGTACATTGAACGCACTAGTGAATTCATCAACAATTACTGTTGTTCACACGAAGCCATAATTGCCGATAAATCTGAGAGTAATGTTTCATCCAATTTAAAATGAACAGTCACCATTTGACGGACCTGCAAAACTTGTTGTGAAAGATGTGCCATGAAACTCCAGTCTCCTGGTGTACTATCAATATTGTTACCTAGGGAATTTTTGTTTCTATTTCGTGGACAGAAAATGTAAAGTAGGCCATGATGCCATCGAGACAGAATCATTAGTCAGTGTACAGCAAGTCATTCCATTCGCGTCAGCATACACTGAGTGCAAGATGTGTTAGCCTAATCCTTCCATCCTTGAAATGTGAAAAATTCCAAGCTATCATGAAGATTGCCTTTGTCATGGCAAACTCATTCACTAAAAGTCCGAGGCTGAGGGTGGTTTGATGATAGTGTCAACTATAAGTCTTCGGAATGATACGAGTAATTAAAAAGCTGTAACAAAGCGGCAAGATGTTTGGTCTGCTTAAGATAAAGTAACGGAAACAATGCTCAGCTCCCACGAGAATGATTGCTATAAAAGCACATGCTGTACTCCTTAATGATTTTCGTAACTATAGTACCTGAAGCTAGATTAGAAGCTGAAACGATGCCGCTGTTGAAAAGGAGTACAAATTAAGGAATTAAACTTGAAAATTATGACTCCTTCAGTTGTGAAGGCATAAAAAGAAACTTCACGAATCTGCCCTGTGGAATGCGCACAGTTTATAGAGCCCTTGAGAGTGGTTTTCGTTGATTGTGCAGTTGCTCCTTCGCATGTAAATGTTTGAAGACATAAAAAGACATGAGGATGGTCATTAGGTCTGTTGAAATGAGAAAAGGGCACAAGTCATCCTCAAAAAACCAAACCCATAAAAAGGACTAGTGCTCATAGATTAAATACCATTAGGGAGATTATTTCACAGCGTTAGATAACTTCCTCGCGAGATTCGTGGAGTGCCATTTCCAGAAGTTACTAGGAAAGGCCGGAAATGCCCCGCTGGATAGTAGGAAAGCTTTGGCCGAATTGAATACAATGAACCGTTACCATTTGGTACACTATGAAATGGAAAGGAAGGTTACTCGACACAAGGATTTTCATTTGATGAACATCATTCCTTTCATTTTAGCTGCATCCTGCAGCGATAATTATTACAGAAGAACAATCATAATAATAATAATTGTTGGAAGAAGACTTGGAAATCTTTTTTTCAGAACTTGGTTGCATAACAACAACAATAATGATAATAATGAAAGTGTACACAATCTCAACTATATCTTACTCCGTACGCCGTAAACTTTACTACATAATTAACTCTAACGATATTATGTGTGCACTTTGTGTACAACTAATAGTACTAGCCTTTTAACAATAATGTCAGTTGGCGTAGAAGGAAGTGGAATGTTTATGGAACTTAAGTACTTAGGATTAGTTTGTCTTCCATCGTTGGCATGTGGGTGACAAGGGTCTGTACCTCACAACTACAAATGTCATTGACTGACTTTCCTTCTTACGGAAAGACTAATTACACACAATTACATGCTCCCCACACTAAGTCGTACAAGCGAGCAAGCGCACATTACATAATGACATTTTCGTCCATAAGCGGAATGGAATGCTTTGTAGTCTTGTTATTATTACAATTAATAATCCGCGCTTGCACACACATCTAATCTATTACAAGTAATTACACTTTTGGCAGATAAAACACAAGCTGAGCTGGGCTACCGTATCGGTTCATCCATATAGCTGCTTCTTTAACCGAAGGATTTCTTCTGCTGCAGCTAACGCTGGTAAAACGTACTCAAGGTGACCTCATAGCATTTCGATAATGTCGTGCTTTTTACGCAAATCAATTTTCGCATTTTTAGCGTCCATCTTCTCCTTCTTCTTGGCTGCCAGCTTTGCTCTCATTTCCTGCACAGACATATTTAAGTCCAATGTCGGCCCACGAACCTTGCCGTTCGTCATTGAAATGATAGGTGTTGGTGAGGGGGAGGCAGAGCTGCCAGGTGGCGTTGGGGATGGACCGCTGGAACTCACATCCTCTTCCAAAGAAGAACCGTTGTGGGAATCCTTTTTGCTTAGTGAGTTGTTTTTACTCTGCGGATCATAACAAAATACACAGGAAATTATTATTCGTCGACACAGTAATGACAGCAAACACCCTCACACTATCCCTCATGTTTGCTCTTCTGTGCTTCCTGGTGGTGATGACAGAGACAAAAGCGTGTGAGTCAGATAGTTCAAGTCGTTCAAGTCTGTCTGGATTATTGCGCAATAAACACCACAGCTGTCTCACATGCTGGATTCAAAGCACTAGCATTCCTATCAAGTATCAGGTGTCCAAAAACCCAACGAGGTAACCATCCCCCACATACTCACTGTAACATTATTTCAGGGGGAGTTTTTCCAAAGGCTGGAACTGCATAACTGACAGAAAGGGCAATGTGCACGCACAGTTGTTTTGTTACGAATACAACATTTCCTAATACTGATTCTTGTAATTATAAAAACACAACTGCTCCTCACTCTTCAGTCCCAGTGTCCCTCACAGCCTCATGATTGCGTTCTGCCCGCAAGCCTTCAAAATTAGCGGAACAGCAGCATCTGGTAGATGATTGTGTTATATGGTACACCGTTTCATGCGACAGGAAACTCGAATCCATCTTATGTTTCACAAGGCAACTTTCCTCAGACAAACGCAGCTCTTCTGAATCGAAAACAGATGTCCGCATCAGTGAGAAACTAAGTGTGTTTATGAAAGTTAAGTTAAGACCATCATGGAGACAATATTTGGATAATAAAATAGCGACAAATATCAATTGACAGGCATGCCGTAAATGACCTCATTCCCTTGTGTACTCAAATTACTTCAGGCTAGCATGTGAGGGCAGTTCTAAAATATAATCCAAATATTACACACTTTGCATGCTCCTTAATGTATGGTAGCTGATGGGAAGGAGTAGATGATCATCTAAACACTTCCTCCAGGTGAATCCTACACTGTGATGAGTCATGCATAGTGCTTTGCACGGGGAGATATGGAATTAGAATTAGGGGCACATTGGCTTAACGCCCTAAACAGAGGATAGCACTTTTTGTAACGCAACATTTCAAAGATCGTGAGAAACTTGACGAGGCTTCTTAACGCGAGGCGCGTGCTGCATTAAGACGAATTAGGTTGCATTGTTACCATATGCTTAAATTTGCTTGTGCAAAGCTCGTGAAGGCAACATCCGGTGGATCATTTGCAAATAGTACTTTCCTTACAAGTTGTGATATCAACAGCATATGAGCATTCGATCGCTCATGTTGCTCTAAGAACGATAGATGTTCCACTCAAATGATCATCTGGATATTAATACACTGCACTGATTTCACGCATAATGGCTCAAACATCGATCTGTCGGCATGCTTCATAGCTGGAAACATACCATCAGACCCGACTGTCGCTTTTGCAGGTCTATGACGATTCAAAGAGCATTTGTAGGTGAATTTGCCGAATTCCACTCACGATTGCTGTCATCACATTTAAAATTCCAATATCGCTAGGTAACAACAGCTCCACCCCAGGTAGAACTTCTGTTGGCACCCAACAAAGCCATGACTTAGCAGTTGGATTTCCCTGGACATCCGATTATTTCTCAATAATACAGTACTGTACTAGATTCTACAGGCACAGACGCTCAGCTCTGCCGTAAGAGTAAATATGCGCACAACATTCGGCAATATCTCCATACATGCAATGTGAACTAGTTGGTTGTGCGGTGTCGTATAATCATTTGCTTCACAAAGTTCGTATCCATTTTTTTTGATTACTTATTACTTCTTATCATTGTCATTAGCAACCCTGACTCACCATTTTGATCATTTTTGCACAGTCGAATCTTTTCCCTTTGTCCATTCATTGTGACACCCAGTACCCTCCCTCCACATTTTAAAATTTCTGTGAGCTATTATTCTGATTTTATAGTGGTTACTGAATGTCCATAGAAAGGTTGAATAATAGTAATAATCTATATTAAAAATTGGGAATGCCAAGTGTGAATAGAAAATGTGAGGATGAGCTTCATCTCTTCCTGTGCATCAAGGCAACGTGCTTAGCAACGGAGCTAGCATGCTTTTTGTGAGATATGAATTTAAAACTTCTGACAGTTTACCACTCTGTGCGACCCTCTAGTGTTATAGCCCATTATGCAAATACAGATACGTGAGAATAATTTCAAACTAAACTTGGTAATTTTGTCTTCTACTTCAGCAAGTACATCCACATGTGTTCGTATCAATATAACTCTTGTACAGGGAGTTGTGGCTCCTTCCCTCCATTAAACAGGTGGGGTACTTGTGTGTGAACTTCACTAAGACACTGAAAGCCAAGTGTAAGTCAGTCTGTTCATATAAATTCGACTTATATAATCCCATCTTATGCTTGAATTTCTCAAGCATTACTCTCTTCCTGCAACACCTTGCAAAACATGGGAATTATTTCACTTTTTCACCGCTTCATCTTCATTCTTCTTCTTTTCTACTTCAAACTCATCAGAGCAAAGGGCCTTGAGGATTTCGAAACAACGTCAAATTCCCAGATCGATTATTCCACCTTCGTCTTAGCCATACATCCTCTTTCGTTCCAAGGATCCTTATTATCTAAATTATTATTGTTATACTGCCAACGTGCTTAGCATTGGAAACCATTGGTATATGCCTGTTTGCTTCAATTGAGCATGGATAAAATTTCAAGGAACTGGGAATTCTCATGTGACCAACTGCAACCGCCTCGATGAAACTCGCGTCTCGTTTTTCCTCATGGGTCACACAGCAACGATTTCAGTTAGACGGAAATGTTTTTAGGCTGAAAGTGCAAAAATAGCAAGCAAATAAATATGTGCACGGCAGCAGCTTTACGTCATCACCATGTTCAATTTAGTTGGCAAAGAACATGGTTCCACGAAAGCACGTCTTGCTCCAGTTTTATTGACGGGTGAAAACAATGATGAGAGACTTCTTTGGATAAATTATGACATGGTCATACTAACTAAGTTGTGACACATAAGATTTCCTGTAGAACTGAAAACGACAAACACTTTACTTTGATCCTATTTCTCATAATCATATTCTGTATTATTCGCTTAACTCACTTCTCAAAAGTCAGGTGTTTCTAAAGAACTGAACGAACCTCAGGTGCGACGAAACATTAGAACGTTTAAAAGCATACATGCTGATGAGAACGATGGGAACGAATTTCAAGAGTTTAATTTATAGTTAGAATTCCAGCAGCTGCCAATCATGAAATCAAACGGATAATTTTACTAGATTTACATGTACA